>JAEQML010071463.1:0-16135 GCA_016904865.1 Pissodes strobi
ACGGGTAGTAGTAGGAGCGTAGCAATCGCGCGAGAATCAGTGAAGAAGTGCAATAGAACTTAGTCGCGTGGCGCGCGCGTCTCTCTACATGGCTCACAGCAGGCGCGCGAGAAAACCGTGCGCGTCGCGTTCGCGTAGCAGGCGCGCGTTCGGCGCGTCGCGTGCGTGTCGCGCGCGCGGCTCGTCAGGTCTGTACGCACCTTTAGCATATCATATCAAATTTAAAAATTTTGGGGCTTAACCTGAACCGTAAAAATTTGCTGAAAAAAGAAACAATTGACGATCGAGTTTGTGAAAAATTAACATCAACTTCGTTATTTTAAATAGCACTCCCCGTATAGGGGTCATTTATCGGATAGTTCGCGGATAGTTGCTGATTTTGAATATACCAGGGTTTATACCTCTATCTTTAAAACTAACTGAGAAAAATTAAAAGAACTGTGCCATAAGATCAATGTGTTAGAAAGAGAACGATATTAAATAAGGTATTGGTCTAATGCATTGGTCTTAGACACTGTTTTTGTCATTAAAATCAGTTAGTTCTGAAGATACAGGTATCAAACCTGGTATATTCGAAATCAGCAACGAACGGACTATCCGATAAATGAACCATAAACGACTTAAAATAAGGAAGTTGATGTTTATTTTAAAAATTCGATCGTCAATTGTTTCTTTTTTTTAGAAAATTCTTACGGTTGAGGTAAATCCCTAAAACTTTTAAAATTGTTAGGCTCTGCTAACTCTTCAAATAAAGATTTCAGCTATCATTTTAAATATAACCAGAAACCCTATACAGTCTTCTTTTAGCCGTGGTTTTGTAAATATATTGCAAAAAACTTATCAGTGTTTGAATGTATTTTTATTACACTGCCTTCAGGTAAATGACCTTCATATAATTTAGTGTTGTTTTTGGGCTCAAAAGGTATAGCTTTTAGCCATTTTTGTTGTAAACTTACGTCCTTTGGGAAACCGAAAAAATGAAATTTAGGCCCATTTTTATAGTTTCCATTACAGCCAGGAATACTACACTTTTGAGGCATAATTCCACTAAGTATGAGCTACCACAAAACTAGCGGAAAACGAGAGAAGATACAATTAAATACAAACAGAAACTTACATACTGTGCTTTACCAATACCCACTAAATGTTGTTGGCTGTACATAAAGAGCAAAACCAATAGATCTTTAAATCCGAAATATATGGTTTTTCGTATTTAAAAATACTCATAACAACATAAATTGTATACTTAAATATACTACGAAATATTAGGTACAAGTTTGAGGCACTTAACTGCACATAAATAATTTCGATTTCGGAAAAATGCAAGAGAATAACACTAATCACGGATTACAGCCGCCATTATACTAACCGAAATTAATCGTTTGTTTTTTGCTCTGGTGCCGGCTCTATAAGGAAAGTACAGCAGAATCTCCGTAATTTTGGCCGGTGTTGGGTCCAGCCGCTGGTCTCGACACGATACTGCTACCTATTGCGACCAGCGAGTGTATGTAAGATTTTAAACATGTATGTAAATCAAGGTGTCTATATTTTATAGGTATAGATACATAATATGAACAATCTATACAATACATATATATTATGGTTAGTGATAATGCACGAAATTTAAAACGTACTTTTTTACTTGTTTCCATTTCGAGAATTTCTACACAGGGCACAGCGGCGGTGATGGCCACCAATTATCCGGCTTGCCCATCATCGACTGGCAGATTATCGAGAGTCTAGTCACTGTATTATTTTATGAAAGTGTACGATCAAGGTAGTGGTATTAGATAATTAAATAAATAAGTTACGAAATAACACATTGTAAAAAGGAAAGAACATCTTATGGAAATATGTTTTTAGAAAATTGGAGAACTTGTGTTGTAAAAGGTACATTCTTTATATACGGTCATCCTAATATTCGCTACTATCGTCTGGCAACCAATTGCGCCTCGACCGCGATTACCATTCCACCTGCAAGCCCCCCTCCTACATCTTCGCCTACTTGCATGACGTTGCGAGCTAAAATTTTGTGAGCACTTGGTCCTTTTGTAGAGGTATTGTTACCAATATTTGCTTTGTTATATTTAATAGAGCCGAAACTCTTCTGCCTAAGGGCGATTACTAGCCTGCTTTGTCTGTAGAGCGCTCTATTCCACAGAAGCATTATAAGGTACGTTCTGCTAGAGAAAATTAAAGCAAAATACTGCAAACTTGGCTACTCTACGCGGAAATGACGGTTGTTGGCTGATCCTTTTTAGAGGATTGTAGTCCAGATGTTGTTGATTCATAGCTTGAAGTTTTTGCTCACATTGTCATGTTCATAGATATGCAAATAAAAGGAACAGGCCTAATAACTTTCTTATTTTTAAAGATGGGAAGAAAAGTTACATATGAAGGTTTTGGGGATTTTTGTGCATCCATGGTGTAATTTTTCAGCGAAATAATTGAGGATCGAATATAAGAATATAGTATAAAACCTAACAGATTGACCAAAATAATATTTGTGATATACAAATAGCTCCTAACAGCTGTTATGATCTGGGGTGTTATATTTTATCGGCCCACTCTGTTTTGTGTTACAAGTCCAACGCAAATAATAAAGAATTATATTAGCAAACAAGGCATATTCTACCTTCTTAGATGATACATACCTTTAAAAACAATTTTTATGTATCCAACTATACATTATGATCGAAACATCTATAATAAATAAAGGTGTTACTTATTATGTACGCTAATGTGCCATCATAACGGTATAATACATAGCAAGGGACTAGAGTGTTACCTTTTCCGAAGCGAAAAAATATCTTATTTCCTTAGTTTATACGCTATTTTTCGCACTTTCGAACTTGTTGTTGGGAGAACCCAAACAAAAAAAATATATTCCTAATGTCTTTAAGCATCCTGTTGCCTGACAATGATTTGAACATTTTTGAAATTCAAAGCGATAATGGATATTCGGATCGCCGCAAAATAAGCCATAAATGAACTTTTACTCGAAAAACCAAGTCAACAGTATCAAAAATAGTTTAGCATTTCTAAGGACTGGTGTGGGAGAAAAACGGCGATAATTATAATGAAAACGTGTCAATGAGATATTGTCTAGAGGAATCGATGGCT
This sequence comes from Pissodes strobi, assembly GCA_016904865.1. Taxonomy (NCBI): domain Eukaryota; kingdom Metazoa; phylum Arthropoda; class Insecta; order Coleoptera; family Curculionidae; genus Pissodes; species Pissodes strobi. The sequence goes on from JAEQML010071463.1 coordinate 3,124, forward strand.
TTCAAGGGCTTCAGCATCATGGTCGGTGTACTCTATACTGAAATTATGTAAACCAATAGAAAATAATCTAGATATCAGCAAATTTTCAAATCTGCTGATATTTTTAAAAAGAAAGAACGATGGGTACAAGTCCAACAAGTCAAAACTTTTGGTTGAAGATCAAGTTCAAAAAGAGGCATCAGATGAAAATTATTTGCTAACAGAGGTAGGTCAAATACCTTTTGTCCTTCTCATACCAGAGACTGAGGTAATTATATACATATAAGTGGGTTGTTTACAAAAACAATATTTCTAATGTGTGTTTAGCTTGCTTTAATTATTATGTACTGTGGAAGCCAGCGCATGTCGAGGTATGGAGCTATGCCAGTGCTTTTGTGAAGATACTGCGAATCTGTATACCAGCCTTTTTGCCACCGTCAGAAATACAAACAATCATACTTATTGTTCAAATTGCAACCTACAGCTATTCAAGAACCGTGTCAATCAACATCTTCGCACACACACCGCTCTTCGAGTCCCATAGGGTATCCCTTTGGTGTGTGTGTCATTGCCATAAAAAAAACATAGGTGAAGATTTCCAACAGCACAGTGAATGACGCAGGCGAACATGCGTAGGAAATCACCAAAGATTAAAAACACAGCTAATTTTTGTAAATTATAAAATAGGAAAATGTGGGCCATCACAAGCCTAAATAGTCTGTCAGATGCCGAATTATATACCGGCCATTGCTTCAGAAAAACTTCCACCTTTCTTCTGACACATTCTGAGGCTATTATAGATCAGCTGAAGAAGCATGAAAGTTGGAAAAGTGCTACTGTAGCTGAGAGTGTCGTGGAGAGTTCTCTAAATAAGGAAAACACGACTCTGAGCAGATTTTTGGCCAAGCACAATTCAGCAAGACTAACTTATGAACCTCCCCATAAACGAGCCAATAACGATATGGAGACTTAGGACATTATTCCAGAAAAGTCCTTTGGTGGTTCGGGCGATTCTAGATATACAATCTTGTTTCAAAATAAATTGCAAAACAGGAATAAAAAGTATAAAATAGGATAAAAAGTCAAAGTTTTGATAAAAAGTAAAACGATCACTATATCAAGCAGTTTTAGATTTTAATTTTTAATATAATAAGTGTAAGTAATCTTTGTTTGTTGACTGTGAATAATCCTCAGTCCAATTTTTCTCTGGCTGGTGTTTATAATAATTTCAGCATCATTCACGTATATTATGGAATTAAAATGGAAATTGGAGAAATTCAATGTATAGTTAGAATTTAAATAAAAAATCTCAAAAAAAGTGATGATGAAATTTATAAACACCCTTCAAAGCCAGCAAAGAATTGCATGCCGAACATTTTGAGTTTTTTATATGCTATTTACTTGGCATTGTTAACATTTATTTACTTATATGTTAATTGATTTGTTATCGTTTGTTATAAATTCATGGCAATGAATTAATTATTATGAACTCAATATTAACTTTGACTTATATACGATGAAAATGCAACCTATAAATGATATATTTCGAAACATGAGAGAGTAGTAAATAATTTTTCGCAGTTTAGAGATAAAGAGTGCACTTTTATCTCTTATTTTAGAAATAAAATTGTCACTTCTTATCTTCGAGATTCAAAATAGGATTAAAAAGTAAAACGAGGAATAAAAACTAAAACGAAGGATAAAATGAAAAAGTTTGGATAAAGTAAAAGGCGACCTATTATGAAGCAACAGAACAAAGCCCGGTTGCATATTTGTAAGCTGCAGACGCGGTAGGGCCTCACCATAGGGCGATCGTAATATAAATGTAGTTGTTTTTCATGCGTTGGATTTGTTTTGGTTAGTTTTTGTTGGTTGCGCTCCCAAAGCGAGCTGAGGACCATGCATGAACTGTTCGAATATTTGAGAACGAAACGTAACGGGGGTACTATATCTAACATTTATATTACAGTCGCTCTATAGAAGAGCCTCATGCATCTGCAGTATATGTATATGCAGCCCGGTTCTCTCATAATAGATCAACTTTCTCGAAGTAGCAATTCGTTGAGAGTATCTACAATTTCATTTCTTTCCAGTTATCGTTTGTTATAAATTCACGTCAATTAATTATTTATTGTCAATTCCGCTGTAACTTTGACTTTACGATGAAAATCGCAACTTATAAAAGATATATTTTGAAACATGAGAGAGTAATAATAGTATATTATGATATAAGTGTATAAGAGGGCCTTTAAAGCACGCGCGACATATTTCAAAACACGACGCGCAGTGGAGTGTTTTGTAAGTCGCAAGGGCTTTAAAGCCTCTTATACACGTATATCATACGCTATTTTTTATTACAAATGCATCATAATCTCACAAATGTTTTAAATATTAAAGTTAAGGGATATATTGACGAATATATTAATCTGTCACATTTGACATGATCAAATGTTTCTATAGCAACCTTTAAAAAACTAGGCGCATCATAAACATCATTTTAAGCACGCTGCAGCGTGCGATAATCGTTGATTATGATGTATGCGTAATAAAAATAATTTTTCGCACTTTAGGGATAAAGAGTGGACCTTCTATCCTTTATTTTAGAAATTTCTTATCTTCGAAATTCAAAACAGGATTAAGAAGTAAAACGAGGAATAAAAACTAAAAACAAGGATAAAATGTAAAAGATTGGATGAAGTAAAAGTCGACTTATTATTAGGTAAGCCCGGTTGTCTCAGAATAGGTCGACTTTCTTGAAGTAGCAATTCCCGGAGAGCATCTTCAATTTAATTTCTTCTCAGTTAGTGCTCCTTAAAATAAGTGTAAGAATTCGGTGGTATATCCATCGTTCGGATGAGGTTCAGTAAAGTCCTTGAGCCTAGTTGGATTCAGTATTTTTTATATTTCTTTTAATTTTTAAAATATTAAATATATTAAAATCCGCCCGGCTATAATTTGGTTATAAAAGCGGCCGCATGTAATGCAAATAGGTGGCGAGCTCTTCGAGCATGCCACTGATTGATTTAAGCAAGCGTAGTCTATTTTGCCACATTATCATTAAAAACAGGTGTCAATGACAGCGTAGATAATTCTGATAATTATGTCATGATTGGTCGGTCAGTTCAAATCTTTCCTAGCATGCCCGTTTCCCAATACTTTATTTTTCACGAAAAAAAAACAACTATTATCCTTAATCAAACAAAATAGATTATGCTTTATAAAAGTTTAAACTCAAATAGCAAAAAATTTAAACTCAAATAGCTCACCCTGTATAAAAAGTACCATTCATTATAAAAAAAACGCATTTTTCCAAAAAAGTCTGTTTTTTTCGAAATGTTTCTCCTCTTCTCAATTTTTCCGATCCTCGCGACTCTTTCGACGCTAGATCGACCCAAAATAATTCATTTTTCAAAAATATACATGCCATAAAAATAATCGCCATTTTGTCATTCTCGCCAACTTCAGTAGGGTTCAACAGGCGGTCAGAGGGAGAGTGTCCAGAAAATGTCATAAAAAAATCTAAAAACTAAACTCCAAGCCATTTTCGAGAAAAAAAAAATGACTTGCTTAAATAAAACGTCTCGTACGACGACAACGGAAAATTATAGAAGGGGACAGAATAAAAGCGACTATGCCGGTTTTATAACATTGGTCCTAGAATTTTTTTTTGTAATATCCCACACCAAATATTGATTTAATTACGATCCTGAAAAGCGATCTCTTCGATGACAGTAAAAAGACAAAATATGAATATTTCGTCTATTGAACATTCAAGGCAGCTATGAAAGTTGCTACGTCTGCATCAACGTTATTACCAAATAAATTAGGATTTGCCGTTCTCTCGTTAATTTGTGGCAAAATTATATCTGTCTTCTTTTTTGTCGGCACTAAGTTTTTGAACTGGCCTAATTTTATATAGTATATACTTAAAATACTTTAATGTTCTTTGAACCCTTCCATACGTCAACATTTTATTTATTCTTCCATATTATCTGAGATATCGTATACAATGGGAAATTGAGTTTCATGGATACTCTAAAAAATATAACAAAATCACTTGGTTCCCGTCTTCTTCTTTTCCATACTTTGCCTAGAATTCCTCTTCAAGTCCTCTGTTTGCTTTTATTATGGTCGTTATGATGGTGTTTCTTATCCCTCCTCAATACGCTCTTCATATTATATTTGAGCCGTTTTATATCTTTGATTAACAGAGTAACTCATTAGCATAACAATCAAATTTTAAATTGACGGATAAAAAGGTATCATTGTGACCAGAGAAAAAAAACTAAAAGGAGGGGCGACAGTGCGTCGGCATCTTTCATGTTGGTGTGCCCGTTTTTGGTGACCTTGACTCTGCTCCGTTGACAACAATACCACTAAGTATCGTAAGAAAATATTTTAAGCTAATGACAATGACATCTGACCACCTGAAATCGGCTGATGTGTTTTGATTTTGACAATTATACCCTTTGTGCTTGGACATGCGCATACAAAATTGATTGACAGGCTGTCGCCTCTCCTTTAAGTTATTTTCGCTCTGTCATGACGTTAACTTTCATTTGCCTAAGATGAAAATTATAAAAGATAGAAGGTATCTACCTATTTCGTTTGCAACCGGGGTAGTCACGTTTAAATTATATTTAAGCCGAATATTTTTTAATATTAAATATTTCAAAAACGATTGCAAACTGCATGTGGTATGATATATATGTCTCGAACTTCTTCTAGAATCCAAAAATTCTATAAAAATCATACCTTCCAAGTTAAAATAAGCGAGAAAATCGATGATTTTGTATATTTATTTTTATTCAATGATTAACTCTTTTGATGTTAAGATATATGAGTGATGTATAAAAAACCCAAAAACCATAATTTTTTTATGGCAGTGACACACACACTAAAAGAGACCCTATGGCGCTCGATGAGCGGTGTGTGTGCGAAGATGTTGATTGACATGGTTCTTGAATAGTTGTAGGTTGTAATTAGTGGGAAACAGATGTCCTGGAAGTGAGTTCCACAATGACGCAGTGCGCCAGACAAAGGAGTTCTTGTAAAGCGATGTTCTAGGTGTTTCCAGTTGTATGACGAACTGGTGCGCTATTTTCGTCTGTCGTGACTGTCTGACAGGAGTTGCCAGGGGCGGGATGAGACGGGCCAAATCTCGGGAACATCTGCCGTTAAAGTATCTGTAAAACAGAGACATCTCGGCCACATGTCTGCGGTGTTCCAGACTATCCAGATTCCGGGTCAACTCCGGGTCGCCGACGAGACGCATACCTCTCTTCTTAATGGAATCCAGCAGCTTTAGGGTGTGCTTTGGTGCGGCACCCCAGATCCTGCCATAATGATGTCAGGGCCCGCTGTATTGGCCTTCTTGGTAAACGTGGCTGTTTGGGTCTTTGCTGCATTGAAATGGACCAAATTTCGGTCGCCCCATGTTTGAACTTTCTCCAGGTCTTGATTAATTGCTGTGATCTACTTCTGTCTGCGGTGATGTGTCTTAGTCGCTGGTAAGGGTTTTTTTGATCTAAAGTGGTAGGCAAGGGTACTGTCATCTGCAAAACTGTAAGGATTATTCGTTTCGGTTTAATATCATTCCCCATTTTTTTGAAATAAAAAAGGTGTAAGGCATATTCACATTTTTGGATATCCCTGTGACTTTAAAAAGACGGGCATGTATTGTCTATCTGCCTTGACTCGATGAAACTGTTATAAATATTTTTATGGCAGTGGCGCACACACTTATGGGAGATACTATGGCACTCGACGAGCGGTGTGTGTGTGCGAAGATGTTTATTGACGCGGTTCTTAAACAGCTGTAGGTTTTAATTTGGGGGAGACAGATACCCCGGGAGTGAGTTTCAGAGTGATATAGTGCGCTAGACCAAGGATTCCTGGTTAAGCGAGCTTCTAGTTGTTGCCAGTTGTACGATGATCGGGTGTGCCCTTGCCATCTATCGTGACTGACAGGCATTGTTGTGGGCGGGATGAGGTCGGCCAAATCCTGAAAACTTCTGTCGTGAAAATATCTGTGAAACAAGGAGATCTCGGGCACATGTCTGCGGTGTTCCAGACTATCCAGATCCCAAGTCAACTCCAGGTCGTCGACGAGATGCACAGCTCTCTTCTGAATCTAATTCAGCAGCTTTAAGGTGTGATTTGATGGAGCATCCCACATATGTGAGCAATATTCTAAGCACGGTCTTATTTGCGCTGTGTAGAGCAAGACCAGTTGCTGCGGTGTATATAGTTTTTTTTGCGAAATAGCGCACCAAGCTTTTACGAGGCTGATTTTGCGATGTTAGCAACATGATCATACCAGAACATATTGTGCCATAATGATGTCAAGGCCAGCCGTATTGGATTTCTTGATAAACGTGACTTCTTGGGGTCTTGCTACATTGAACTGGACCAAATTCCTGTCGCCCCAAGTTCAAACTTTCTCCAGATCATGATTAATTGCTGTAATCTGCGGTGATAATTCACAGTCGCTGGTAAAGCTTTTTCTAATCAAAATTGGGAGACAAGTGTACTGCCATCTGCAAATCTGTATAGGATTATTGATTTAGATAAGCAGGTTAATAATATAGATGAGAAACAGAGTTGGTGAAAGTATTGCGTCCTGATGCATGCCTGCATTAATGGAGAATCTGCCTGAGCCCTGTCTATCAACTACAACGTGCAGAGATCGGCCCTTTAAAAAACTGACAATCCAGCTGCAGAAAGACTCTGGCAGTCCGAAAGACGTCAGTTTGTTAAGAAATCCATCATGTCAAACTCTATCGAATGTCTCGGATATATCAAACGCATTTGCTTGAGATTCTCCGTATTTCTCAATTGCACTACACCGTACATAAGTGACATAGGCCAAAATATTTCCTGCCGGTCTCTCTTTGCGAAAGCCGCGTTGGTTATCGCTAATTACTCTGTTGGGCTCGAGATACTTGAGTAGTTGCTGATTGACTACATGTTCCATGATTTTTGAGATCATTAGAAACAAGGCAATTGAGCGATAGTTTGAGGGCGTGATTTTCTTGCCTTTTTTTGAACAGGGTGCACTCAAGCGATTTTTCCAAGACGATGAGTAAATAAATCCCTTTTCGATTAGACAGAGAAAAAAACCTGGAAAATATGTGTGTTCGTTCGATGGCGCAGTTCTTTAACACGATGGCAGGTATTCTGTCCGGTCCTGATGCCTTTTGCGTATCCAGTTCTTTGAGGGGCCTTGCCTTGGGGGACGTTTAAAGTGGAGTGCGATGAGGGGGCATGTTTGCTTTTTTCTTAACGGTAGTTGCCGTGACGCAGCGTTCGCCTGTGAAAGGTGAGAGAGGAATTTTTGTATTTTATAGTTATAAATAAAATAAAACGTAAGAACTATGTTTGAAGTAAGTTTTAAAACCAGTTATCCAATTTTATCAGTAATTTGTGGAAATACGTTTTGAAATCAAACGCGAAGTTGAACTACGCCCTACTACCTATTTGTATAACGTGGAATTAAACATAACGGAATAATAGATTTTGGCCTTATTTATATTTATCAAGAAAAGCAGATCCCAAATTCCGCACATATTAAATTATGATTGCTGCAAATTTTATATTATTAATCAACCGAAGCTAATACAACCTAATAATAATTGCACCCAGAAGTATAGTCCGTCTAGAAAGTATCCGGAATTTTATATTTTTTCTAATTTTAATATATTTCTTTAGCGTAACATTCCAAGACAAAAGTAATGCATCAAGTACGTTCTTCGGATAGTAGGCAACGGTCAATATAGCATGGCAACACTATCTGCCAAACATTGTTGATTGTAAGCAGGCTTAAGATTTGTAAAATAATGTTGAAAGAAGAAAAGAGAAGAGAGGTAGAATCCTTGTATAGAAAAAGTGTTCGAACTTCATAACATTAGTGTAATTGAGTGGAAAAAGCTGAGTACATGAGACAATAAAGATGATAAAAGCGCACAGATAAGAGTCCTAGACCAGTTTCGAAAAGGCCGCGTAGGATTTGCAGAAACATTTAAACCGCTCTAGCGGCCTTGAGACTACAAAATCCGTCCCTAAGGTTTCAAAAATTTAGCATGCTACACATCAAGGAAACCAAAAAATTTCTCTCTGTATAGTTGATGGTACCGTTAAGAGTACAAAGTATTGTGCCGGTTTATGTTTCCAGGGAGGTGGCATATTCAGCAGTATAATGCACGATGCCATACTCTTGTCCATATTTAAGCTTGAATGCAGGAACACCAATTGGCAACAAATTCATAGCAGCAGCTTCATCCGATCTGAGTCTCAGTGAAAACACATTATGGGGACTAAGAAACATTGAAGTGGAACTAGTAATGCCACAAAGTAACACAGATATGAATCGGTGAGTTTTACACCTCCACCACCATGACCGAAAATTATGACGGCCGAGTGTATCGTCACTATACGTGAAGCGTTTAGAGATAAATGGAGGTTGTATATGTAAATGAGATGAATTATTTGTTGTAATTTTATAATTCAAGTAATAAAAATTTAAACCGAAATATTTTAATTGTATTTTCTTTTTTCCGGATACTTTCTAGACACACTATACATCCAAATAGACATTATGATCCAAAAATAAACTACGCCAGCGTCTAGATTATTCGGCGTGTGTTGTGTCATAAACAACTCTGTATGTATTTTATTGATATACGTTAAATTTTAATAAGATGCATCGGGAACATTGACAGGTGAAATGGTATCAGCAATATCGAAATATCGAAATAAAATAGAGATGTAAAATATAAGACGTGTGCTTTTATTGTGCTTTATTGACTTCATCATGTGTTAATTTCGTAATCGACAGGAATAGACAGATAATAGCAACAGGGGAGAGATTTTGGCCCAAGTTATAAAATGTTAACTTCTAATCATATAATTTAATTGTTTTTTTTAGACATTTACTCCGTGTACTTTATTTAATAAGACTCATTAAAAAAGTGATGTTTCAAAAAGTTTGCACATTTTTTTCGTACTGTAGTCCGGGTTTAAATGAAAAAAATGAGCTAACAAGATTGATTTTAATAACGTGGTCAAATGAAGAAGAAGAAGAAAAAGCAGATACCAAACAACACTTTCTGCAACATGGATTTCCAGGTCGAAGGTGTATTATGATTGGACCACATTAAAATAGATAAACCTTTGTGAGATCAATTGTTATCTTTTGCCCTACTTCAGTTTTATTGAAAATTTCAATCCCATGCCACTCGCCTGGCCCCAGGGACACAAGTGCTAATTTAATGACTTTAAAGAAGCTGAAAAACATATGAGAACTTGAAATACTTGGTTTTTGAGTTTTTTTGGGGTCACTAAATTAGCACGTTAACAATTTACACCCTTGGACCGGGCTATTTTAAATAAAACTTGAGCGGAGTAACAGGTAACATTTGAACTTACAAACATGAATCCTCCACAACAAAATAGAATACATCTAGATAAGTCTTATAAGATCAGATGACTTGTATAAATAAAAATAGATACACTCTTCACATTGAGGTGAAAAGAAATATCCTGTAATTACTGCGATAATTTATGTTTCATAATTATTATTTATAATGCATATGTGTAGAGGCTGATTCTACACATGAGGATAGTTACATTATTATAATTTGCATTGATTACTTTTTTTCCTTAGTGAGAGCTGGAAAATGTATTTGTTTTATACTCCTACAATTACCGTGGTGAGACTACTTAGAAGTAAGTTACAGGAAGTTAATATTAATAGAAATAAAGAGTTTATAGAGCGTGTGATTAAATAGTAGGTAGGTATAATTAAAATATATTTTATAAAAGCAAGTAGTGTATACCCTTCTGACTGCACAAAAAAAGAACAATATTTTGGAACAAAAATTCAAACATAATATCTGCAAACTGGCGAACAGCTTTTTGGATATGAAAGACAAACACTAATAAACAAATTATTTAAACTTATTTGCTCCTGCAGGGCTGATTTCCGCGATATTTAGTGCGGTCGTACATCAAGGAAACATTTGCAACACACAACGTGCATCATGAAGTAAATATCGTATGTTCCTAAAGTATGGTAAAATTTTATACACTTGCAGTATTCAGTATTCGATATATTATCAAGCGAGGATGTGGTTGTAGCTTGATATTTTTTTGCGAAATCGACGTAAACTTAAAAGGATACGTCGATATTCATCCATTATTGGTTTTTTCATCTATAGCACAGCCCAGTAACTGTTGCACAGGACTCTGAAACCGGAAAAATTTATAGAATTTTATAGAATGAATCAACATAAAATTAGAGTATTGGTGAAACTTATACAGGACCAAGAATAGAAAAACTGGATATCCAATACCGAGAGGTAATTTCTCCAGAAGAATGTTTATTAATAACATTAATAACATGTTGTTCCTTGTAATTGTTTAACTATTTACCAACTATTTTCATTTCTCGAAAAACTGTGACAATATCCGTAATTATTTCTCTCTTCTTCCATTGACCGTTCCGATCTTGATATATTCGGGCTCGCTGTTGGACACTGTACTGGAATTCTCGGGCTTGTGTAAGTATATCATCCATTAACCCTATTACTTTTTGCCATAAGCTTCTGTTTTGCTTATCTGCCATTTTCATCACATCTGGTAGCAAACTGCGTACAAATAACATATTTGGATGCTCGTTTGTATTACTGTTGCTATTACTATCTCTACCTTGTTTTTATTTTATCCATTTGATAAGGGCCGGATTTAAAGTGCCGAAAGTTTTTGAGAACGTTTTCTTTTTGTTAAGGCAATATTTTTTTTTGCAACGACAACGAGTGGCTAAATCTTGCGAGAATTCTTCATTGAGTGTTGGTCACTTGCGCGCCGCGGTCAGAAAAATATCAAGATAATCTTAATTTCACCACTTGCGCGCCGGCTACCTGGTGGATATGGGACAGTTGGGCTCCGGTTACTTATACGTAAACTGCGCGATAGGCCCTCACCATAGGGCGACTGTAATATAAATGTAGTTATTTTTATGCGTTGGGAACATTTATATTACAGTCGGTACCATTCCGTAATCCCTCGTTTGCGCCCAATTGTCCTATTGCCAAATCAGGGCAATAAATCCCTAGCAAAAAGTGACCGCGGCGCGCAAATGACACATGCCTTAGAAATCCCTCCATTATCCATATTGCGATTCCATAGGATGATCCGTATGGTCGTCCAAATCGCTACTGGCATCTCCAGAACTTTCAACGGAATCGCTAATCGATGTCAAAATGCTATCACCGGATTTGTTTTTTATATAGGGTAATAGAAAATTCACATTTTTATTTAAGTAACACTTTTTTCTTGGATTTGTATCATAATCGTTTGGTGGTTTTTTAATAGATTGCGGAAATGCTCCTCTTATTGCAACACGTTTTTCCTATTAAAGTTAAAAGGTAAGCAAGTAAATATTTTAAAAACAAGCCTAACACCGGAGAGTCGTGTTTGCAATGCCCGGCTCCGGGAGTGGAGTCGTAGAACGCCACCAGTTCTTACCAACTAAACTGGAAAAGCTCCGCTGGTATTGTACGGGGTTGTTAGGCACGCTTATCAAACAAAGAAACTCAATCTTAACCTTACAAGAAAACACAATCTAAATTTAAGGATCAATCTATTTGCTTCTAATTTTTTTTTAACAGCAACAATCCTACAGTGAAATGTTTGCAATTTAAAGGCAAAGGAATGTTAAAAGACTGTTAACTAATTAATAACAGTTAGTACAATATGAAGATTATACGGAAACCAATTCTTTTGTTAACTCGGTACTGTATGCCTTACACTTAAACGCTATAAACACTACAATCCGAAGTGATCAATGGTTTACCCAAGCTTGTTACATATACGTATGCGTGCGCTGGTATCTGCACCAATTATAAATGTAGCGATAATAATATCAATTGATAAATGACCACGTTAATTATATCAATCGACCAGATAATGAAGTATACAATTAATGAAAGCTATCTTAAAGCTTGGCTATCAATGTTTGATTTATGTTTAAATATTAAAAGAAACGATTATCAATTGACCAGAAAAATAAATGATTAAATAAATTTAAGCCATATTAAAGATTGGCCGACAAGACTAAATTTATATTTATATCTTAAAAATGATTATGTGTGCTCTTTCAAGGCACAATCTATAGTGATAAATTCATAATAATTAAACGCAAAAAAATTAAAATAATACTGCTTCTGTACGATACCCGGTTAGATCCGATTCGTCCAGCTTAGTTGTGGAGGCAGAAAGTACCTCTGGTGGAGGCGCCGGGCACCTGTAGCAAATCCCAAGTACTGCTACTCGAACAGCAGCAGAGGACTCGATAGCCCGGTGATAAGACCCTGTAATAACCAAATACGAATTAGACGAAGCCCCTTATTTCAATGAAAAAAGACTATAGCCCCCTTGCATAAATATATTTTCTTTATAAAACAAATCCCCCCAAAAAATATCAATGGATTTTCAATGACAATCAGCAAATAAAAGAAATACTAAGGTACAGACAACTTGAATATAAAAAAGAGATAGGAATGAATCACCCTTAAAATATATAAACTTCCCCATATGATCAGAACTAAAGTCACATTAAAATAAAAATTCAGATATGAAAAAAGGGAATATATAAAATAACTCGTGGAATGCAATTCAAATGGTGGCCAATGTACAAAAAAAAATTAGCACCGGTAACGCAATTAAATTATCAAATTAGACAAAAAAATCTTTAGCAATAATTACCTCTCTTGTGCGTGAGGGTGGCTAGAGAATCAACGCTCTAGATCAAAATGAGCTCGGAAAGCCTCTAGAAATAATAGAAAATAGCCTTTAGCATCATTGCGCCCACGTGTTTCACAAGCAATAGACAAAAGTAATTTCAGAAAAAAGCTTACCTAGTGCAGTATTTAAATCCCGATAAATCGGTGGTGTAAAAACACAAACTAGGAACTCAACCCAATATACCCTAGAAGGGTAGTATAAAATGCAATACTAAAAGCTGAGTCACTAT
>JAEQML010071464.1:0-16135 GCA_016904865.1 Pissodes strobi
TTAACTTCAAAATGGAGTTCTTCAGATATGTTGAAGTTATGCCTACTGCCTGTAACTCTTTTATCCTGACAGGAGCAATATGACATATTAACTGAAATTATCTAGCCGGTTTTTTAATCTTGCTGAGATAGTTTTTCAATCTTGCTGGGACAGTTTCCGTGTAGCATAATCACTTTCAAAGTGACTCTAGTTGTCGCTAAGAACTAAAATATTCGTTAAAAGTTGTAGTTTGCTTATTCTTAGTAGGTATTTGATTTTAGAAAACCTAACCCCTAACCTTCCCGTAATTTCATTTACAACCGGGAACACAACACTTATATGACATTATGATATATAAAATATAACAAATAACGGGTCACTGTTCTGTGTTTAAAAATTAAAGGGTCTCTCTGATTTTTAAATATTATTACATTGAATTTCTATGTTTTGAATTATTAATTAAAATTGCTAAGTAGAAAGAAAAAATCCTAGCTAAAAACCCTACGTGAATGGTTCAAATACCAGAAGTTGCAAACATAATTCATGTAGCACGAAACAGAGACGTTTATCACAAGATGATCGCCAACCTTCGGTAGAAGATGGCAGAGAAAGAAGAAAAAAGTATTAAAATTTAAAATCGTTGTATTGTACAGGGTGGCTCGAATTCGTGTCTATGTATGGGGAACTCGAAAACCGTAAGAGATACAGTGTCGGTCAAATTAAGGCAAAATTGCGCATTTAGGTGCCTAACAATATGCCGTTTAGAAAGTCTTAAAATTCCAAGTATTTACGGAGATATCCGGAAAAAACCGAAATTTTGAAAAATCGTTTTATTTTTTTCCTGGGCTTATTTAAAAACGGATTTCAAATCTAATTGCACTTTTGCATTGCCACTTTTTCCGCTCTATCCAATGATGTTATCCAGTTTGAAATCCGACGTTTCGTCTTCAAGGGATCACCATCAACTTTCTTTTTTTAAATACGAACTCTAATTTTTTTTATCGTTTTTCAGATGATATTGGCGTTATTAATATGAGTATGTGTTTTTATTTTTTTTTTTATTTTTTAATTTTTACTATTTTTTTATTATTTTTATTTTATATATTTTGCTTAGGCGTGATTTTAAATAATTTAAGGTAGGTACTTTTGAAATTTTCATATTCTATAAAAATATTTTATTTGTTTTTTGCATTAAGTGGAAAATTGGAGCCCGTATTAAAAATTTAAAATAGTAAAATTATTTTTTACGAGAATATGGCCATGAACTATTACTCAAACAAGTTGCTTAGTGCATTTTATTTATAAGAAAAATTCCAATAGGTGTTTGTCCATCAAAGTTCGAATAGTATCGCGTAGTATGATTATAAATTTCTGATGTTCTCTATTAAATAAATTTTTTAATTGGTTAAACGTTGGGAATATTTTATCTTTGCAGTAAGCAACTTGTTTGAGTAATAGTTCATGGCCATATTCTCGTAAGAAATAATTTTACTATTTTTTATTTTTAATACGCTCCAATTTTCCACTTAATACAAAAAAGAAAATAAAATATTTTGATAGTATAAAAATTTTAAAAGTACCTACCTTAAATGAGTTAAAATTGTGCCAAAGCAAAATAATTAAAAGAAATAATAAAAATAAAAAAAAATTAAAAAAAAAATTAAAAAAAAATAAAAACATATAGTCATATTAATAACGCCAATACCATCTGAAAAACGATAAAAAAAATTAAAGTTCGTATTTAAAAAAAGAAAGTTGATGATGATCCCTTGAAGACAAAACGTCGGATTTCAAACTGGATACCATCGTTAGATAGAGCGGAAAAAGTGGCAATGCAAAAGTGCAATTCAATTTGAAATCCGTTTTTAAATAAGCCCAGGAAAAAAATAAAACGAATTTTCAAAATTTCGGTTTTTTCCGGATATCTCCGGAAATACTCGTAATTTTGAAACATTCTAAACGGCATATTGCTAGGCACCTAAATGCGCAATTTTGCCTTAATTTGACCGACACTGTATCTCTTACGGTTTTCGAGTTCCCCATACATAGACACGAATTCGAGCCACCCTGTACTTAAGTGTACGTGCGCTTATAAACTCAAGCTAACTAACATTATGAAAAATAAAGACTGTTATAAAATTTGTCTTTGATTATAGTTAGTACTAAGCAGTCTTTTAAAATGTTATAGTGAAGAAGCAAATTGCAGAAAATAAAATCGTTTAAATGACACTCTTTTTAATTGGATAAAACTATTGTTATCCATCTGTAAAAAATAGTTGTCAAATTTAACGTGGATCAGTACAATTAAACGATACGATGACCTCCAATTTATTTGTTATGCAGGTGCAGGATTAAAAGATTTCCAAGTAATCTTACGGTCAGAAAATTTAGGTATTTTGGCAACGTCGGATGGCAGAACGTCGTTGGCCTATAGAACGTGACGTCTACGCTCTTTTCGTTTAAGCACATTGCCCATGTAGAAGTTGTTGAGAAAAGCATGTCTGGATACAACGTAACGTATAGCATCCGTAATTTCCTATTTGAGAAAACTTGTTCCAAACAGAAAGTGGTAACGAACATGACATACATATATGCAGACAAATTTGTATTTCTATACATATTTTCCTCTATGTATTATTGGCCCATCAATCTCTAATTGGAACGATTTCCCAAAATCCGTGGTATGTTCGTGATAATCCAAACCAATTTTGGTAGTTGTATTTAGTATATACAGATAATACATTACAATAAATTATTTTACTTATCGACTCTAATAATATTAACTCTCTGTGACAAACTATTCTTCATAGGATGAGTTACTGTCGGATCGTGATTGTGGACTCCACTGACATATACGTCCTTGCCACTGGTGACTAGTCTCGATTTGCATCTTTCAGTCCGATTTCCAAAATATTTGCCGCACATCCAAATAGTTTTTCTAGGTTCCTTGCGTAACACTATATAAGAATTTTTATCCAAAATAATTTTGGGATTTTTCGTCGCCATGTCGAAATGAATGGTTCCTGAAAAATTATACGACATCAAACAGTCATGATTTCAAATTATTTGGCCAATGCTGCTAGTAATAAGCCTATAATTGTTTTATTAAATTTTATATTACAATAGGTACCATTCGTAACAACAAAAATCGATTCCAGAAATATTTGAAAGGTATTTGACATTTCGCTGACAATTTTATGGTCGTCATGAAAATCATAAACCAAGAAATATGAATAGAATTAACCATAATAATACTAAGTAAATGACTGAAAAAAGTTGTTTTCAAAATTCAAACATTCATTTTATAAAAGCAAGTGTACAAGGTTACCCCTGCATCATGGCATATCCTCTTATTCAAGAAACTAAGGTTGATTCAAAGGTTTTTTGGGTTAATTTGAATTCTAAATTTACTCTATTGTCATTGTTTCAAAAACTAACCGTTTCTACAGAAAACGGCGGTCATTTTCAAATTCAGCAGAGTTGGAAGTATAAGTAAGAAGTATCGGATCAGATGTTATTTTTCCACAAAATTTCAAAAATCGATTAGTGGATATATAATTTTCGTTGCCTTCCTTCAAAAAAATCGAAAAATTTTAAAGTCAATGGAAATGTTTACTAACTAACTTGCTAGCGCAAATGACGAAAATATTATTAATAATAATACTAGGGATAATTAGTACACTGCTTTTAGATGTTTCAAAATAATTTAATGAGATATTTTTCTATACATAATATGTTTCGGCTTGATGAGGCCTTTATCAAGGGTAGTTGAATACTAAAATCTAAATTTTTGTACCATACTAAACCGCACTTAGCAAAACATTGTACAGAAAATAACCATTTTATAGATACGAATAATGTCAAACTTTTACACACCGAAACAAAAAGCAAAATGTTGAACCTTTTGGAGTATCTAGAAATGCAAAAGTCACAAAAACAGACGTTTTAAATACGAACGACCCCCTGACCTGCTCTTTAAACACCTTCATAATTGACAGTGCAATAAAAACAAATACCGCATACCGTCAGGCGATTTAGTAGGGTATAACAATTTAGATTTAGTATTCAACTAAACTCTTGATAAAGGCCTCATCAAGCCGAAACATATGTAGAGAAAAATATCTCATTAAATTATTTTGAAACATCTAAAAGCAGTGGACTAATTATCGCTAGTATTATTATTCAACGACGTTTCACAAGGATCATACCGCAGAAACTATTCATTTTAAAAAATTATTAATTTTTCTCTAGTCGATCCGGATTTCTAGTTTTTTTTTAAACTGATGGAAACACAAATAAATCCGAAACGTTGTGTCACAAAACCATATTATTATACAACATTGACCTCGGCATAAAGGCAGAAATCTGTAATATATAAGACGGTTCATTTCAAATAAAGAAGTGGATACCAGCCAACAACACAATGAAGTCCTCTATATATGAAAAATAAAATAAATTAAAAATTTAAATTAACCCAAAAAAAAATTTCGGAAATGCCGTACATATTCAAATATTGCCCAAACAAAATTATTAAATATTTATTACAAACCATGGTAACAAAACTCAAGCACAAAGAGAATATGGAATGATATATGGTGATCAGAGCATAATATGTGAAAAATATAATATAAAAGAATATAAAAACATCTTGAAAACTCCAAAAGAAAACACTTAAATGTAATTGATTTTTTCCACAGAGTTTTGAACAGACTTAATAATTTTAAGCAGGCTTCATCTTTACCTTCTCTTGAAAACAAGTTTACATTTTTGTCAATATAACAGTTAAATTTATTTTCATTTTTATGGGAGGTTATTTTGAAGTAACTATCATTTGCATTTGTTTACACCCTGTATAAAATACATGTGAGCATAGTTAATTTTTCCCAAACTAAATCATTTCCATGAATTTTGTAATATATCCTCGCATCTCAATCTCTCTTTTGGTTACCAACATATTAACTAAACTTTAAATATACCTTAAATACAATAGTATATTATTTTATATGGAGGAAAAGTGATACTTTTCATGGCGCGCTCGCGTTTAACAGCCGAACGGAGTGAGGCTGGTAATAGAGAGCAAGCCATGAAAAGTAACTTTTCCTCCAAATAAAATATGCTGTTTTTTCTTCAAATGTCGACAAATTAATGCAAAAAGTCTCTTTTTAATAGTAATAATAATTATTATTAAAGATAAGTGGGTTCGCAAGGCGGCTTAGACCGGTGCGGTGTCGGTGAATAGGCTCAGGTTGTTGCTATAGTAATTTAACATAAAGCTGTCAGTGGACACTGTCAACAATAATAATTATATTTTTAAAAGTTTTAATTCCGTATTGATAAGCACTTATTGGGTAAGTTCGATTAAATAATAACCAATTTGTTCCTAAATTAGTGATTTTTAGAAATGCAGTCACACATTGAGTGATAAATACAAATTTTAGTTTAATAACTCTTGAGTTGTTGGCGCTTATTTTGATGTTTGTTTGTATTGTATCTATGTTGCTATGATAACACTTTTACCTCCGCCGGCGGAAAAGTGAAAAGTAAAGCTCCGGCGGAGGAAAAACGAAACTTCACTGCCGCCTACACAGTCGAGTAATGACGGATTTACTGACGTTTGAAGAAAAAAAAAGTTTGCCCCACTACAACACGAAATTATTGGTAATGATGAAAATAATTCAGACCATAAACTGTACTTATTTAATTAAAATGATAAAAATATTTGGAAAATAAACATATTGTCAGATATGCAGCTTGTCATTTTGCTAGAAAAATTATTTAATTACAATAATTATTGTTTAAAGGCATAGCCATTGAGATTATGAAGGATATAAGTCTGTTTTGTTTAAGTATAGAGTTTCAAAAATTATATATCGTTATTATTGCTTAAAAACAAATATTTGAAATATATATATAGGTAAATTTTTTCTAGTGTAGAAAGAGTTGTTGTGCCAATTTATTAAATTTTCAGATATTTCTCTCAGTGTAGAAGGTGCGTTTTAAACGAGTTCGAAGAGAAATGCATCAGTAAGTTTGTGCCTTCTGTACCTCCCGTTCTTTTTCCCCATCCATAGACGCGTTTCACCGTACAACGGCTCGTCAGTATGGCTATAGGGTCAGCATATGACAGATCGGTACTTGAGGCTTTAAACAAACCCTTACTATAATATAGTACTGTCTATCTCCGATAAACTTAGCAGGTTACGGATAGATGTCGCCGGCTACAACACACTACTGGTTTGAATTTCATTGAGTTTGTTTAAAGCCTCAAGTACCGTTCTCTCATCTGCTGACTCTATAGCCATACTGACGAGCCCTTATACGGCGAAACGGGTCTATGAATGGGTCGGCAGGTGAAAAAGAACGGAAGGTACAGAAGGTACAAACTTTCTGATGCATTTGTCTAGGTTCACCTGACATACACAGGTCAAGTAGTAGCCAATAATTACTATAATATAGTACTATCTCCGATAAACTTAGCAGCTTACGGATAGATGGTGCCGGCTACAACACATTACTGGTTTGAGTTCGAAGAGGGCTAATATCTGATAGCATTTTATGAGTGAATTCATTCACCCAATACGATTAAGTTGCATCTCTGCGGCTTGCTTTACTATTTGTCCCAAAATATTATCTTTAGCAATAACTATTATCATTATGCGACTATTGTGCTCCGTAAAATACCATGGGGGTTCACCCATAAAATACAAACAAATCCTAATTCGTGACGATATTTTGAGAAACTATGTTGAATGTCGAGTTATAGATTGCTTTTCCCTTATAACCGTTACTCTTTGCGATACCAAGGATTCCTTATTATATTTTATCTTTGGTGCAATTTCATGATTATGTGTACCATCTACAGTGACCACTCTACCGCTCGTTATCAGCTTAGCCTTGCATCTGAGCTCCTTCGCGTAGTAATACTGGGAACATCTCCAGATAGTTTTATCTGGTTTCCTTACTATAAGCAAAAAATCTTGTCTGTCAAGAATCAATTTGGGGTTCTTGAGACCCATCTCAAAGTAGACAATATCTGAAAATAATTTTATATTATATCATATCATCAAGTAGAGCAGTTATTACGTAAGCTATACCATTCCATATAAAGAAAAAGCGGAGCCCTGTTAGATTTTATATGTTTGTCTACACTTGAGGTACTTCCAACGCACGTAAAATAAATCTGAAACAACAGATGGTGTAACAGTCCGATTTTGCCATTGTAAAATATCTTTAAATTTCTTTTTATATGCTGCATTTAGAGAAAAAATGCTGCATTTTGCGGTAAGAATTATTAAAAAGAGGTCAATACTCTTCGGTTTATTAATTTTAAATTTATTGATTCGTTTTGCTGTCAATAAGCTTACAAGCCGCATTTATCAATGTAAATTAATTTTATTCTAAATTTAGGTTAACGATATATTTGTATTAGCTTTTATAACATTTTGTGACTATATTTATCTTAGTTGATAAGCGAAGTACAGATCGTTTAGGTTTGATCCAATCATAGGATATTATTGTTATTAGGATAGCTTTGCATAATTTATATTACATTACCGTAGAACGGCCAGCAAACCGATTTATATTTTTACGCTTCATTAGACTCGTCAAACTCATATTTTATTTTCGGTTTGAATATTTCATAACTTTTTCGATACCCTGGTTGCTGGATTCCAATCACCGGCCGATCATTTCTGAGATCGTTTTGGGACCGCAGGCTGCAGTTTTTGTAACATTCGGTTGTTGGTTCCGAGTAATAGGAATGGGCTATTTCTCATAATTGCAGCTGTCGATTAAAATTTTTAAAAGTTTATCGTTTTGTTGGGGAATATTCTCTGGTATTTCTTGAACCATTTAATTTCAGCGCGTTAATTGTGGCTCCCGCCGTCGTTTTACCATCATAATAAATGAGAACTAACGTATGTCCCGAAAGTTTTGGCACAAAATATTTAACCAAATATTTTTGTAATACGTAACTTTATTTAAACTTTTATTATTTGCTATAATTAACGGCTTAGTAACTAACAAAATTATTAACTTAAATTAAATGAAAGGGCCCGTGCTGCTCAATTAGGCGCAATTTTCTGCGAACATCACGCATTAGGTTCTGGACAACTTGAACATCTATTTCGCCTATCTTTCCAAAAATTCTACGCCGTAGTTGTTCCTCAGTTTCGGCTTGCCATCCTCCATCATACACTTTGCGGGATAACAATGCCCAAAAATCTTCAATTGGGCGGGCCTGAGGTAAATTAGGGGGGTTATCTTGTCTTGGTACGAAAGGTATGTTATTTTGATGAAGGTAATTTTGAGTTGCTCTTGCATAATGGCAGCTTGCTAAGTCGGGCCAAAACATAATATCATCTCCATCGTATTGTTGGTGTACAAAATCAACTAATTTATTGAGGCGGTTGTTAATATACCTTTCCGCATCTATAGCTTCCCCCCTAACTCGACCCACATAAGGTCTGGATATCCCTCTAATCGAAATCGCACACGACACCAAAACTTTATCAGCAAATATTTAACATTGTTTGGACACTCTTCTATATTGTCCGTATAAAAACCATCGTTTCCTTTGATTTCCGAGTTGGCAAGTGTAAAGTATTTTTCATCGTCCAGAATAATGACTTTCTCATTTGAAAAATGTATCCGCCTAAGTTGACGACAACATTTTGGTATCCGTGCTAATTGATTTACGGTATATTTAGGACACTTTCGTCTTTTTCGATATTTTTGACCGTTTCTTGCCAATTCCCGCGATACTGTACTCTTTGAAGAACGGAATTGACGCGCTAATTTTCTTGTAGAAACCCCGACTCTGTCTTTTGCTCTTCTTACCAACCTTTCCGCTCTTTCTCGTGTAAAACTTCTTGGTCTTCCACTTTTTGGAAGATTTAAACAGGGAATTCCGTCTTAACATTCGGCTATAGTACGGTAAATACTTCTGCGTGAAATATTTAGGTTTTGAAAAATGCGAACTATTTTAGCCTTAGGGATTCGTCCAACCAAATTATAAATACTTCTTCGTAATTCTAATTTATAAGACATTTTAATGCAACTGATTTAAAAAAAAGACATGTGGAACTAATGTCAAGGAAATAAACAATTTTTTGTTTCCAAAGCCATCTCGATATATTATCATTACAACCTATTTTTAGGCCCCTAAATTTTGTGCCAAAACTTTCGGGACATACGTTAAATCGTTTATTATCTTAAAATTATTCCATGTATCGAATCACTTCGCATGTTTCAGCCCATTACTACTTCTTGATCTGACGTAGTTTTTTTTAATCACGTAGAAGGAGAAAGGCAAATTGACGGAAACGAATAGAGTTCTTCTAAGAATACCTTTCAAGGCGAGAAGAAGGTTTGCTGTTAGTGCAGTCGTAGAGACTCAACATTTAGTATTATGATTTAATTCTACCCACTCTTTGGGGATATATTGTGGTTTCTCTTTGTGTTTTGACACGACCGATTTATCGGGATCTGACTGCAGCACTACGTAAGCATTTTCTCTGGAATTATTTTTTTCCCTATTGCTAGTGAAGCACGCGAACGACGCCATGACGCTAATGGTCTTTTCCCTTATTTCTAGAGGCTTTTCAAGTTCGTCGTATAAGACCGAGACCGTCGACTTTCTAGCAACCCTCACACACGATCGAGGCAATTATTGCTACAGTTTTTTTTGTCTGAATTAACGATTTAATTGTCTTATCTGTGTTAACCTTTTTTTGTACATTATCCACCATTTGCATTCTATGGGTTATCTTATCTACTCCATTTTATCAAATCTGAATTTTTATTTTAATGTAACTTTAGCTTTGATCATATGGGAAAGTCTATATTTTCTTTTAGGGGTGATTCATACCTATCTTTTTTAAATTCAAGTTGTCTGTACCATAGTATTTCTTTTATTTGCTGATAGTCATTGAAAGTCCATGGATACTTTTTTGGGGGACGTTGTTTTATAAAGAAAATATATTTCTGCAAGGGAGGGGGCTATAGTTTTTTTTTATAAAAGTATGGGGGCTTTGTCTAATGCGTATCGGGTTATTTCAGGATTCAAATACCGGGCTACAACTTTTACTACCAGGCTACCACTTCAAATTCCGAGCTACCAGTTCAATTAGCGGGCCACAGTCCAATTACAGGGCCACAACTTCAATTTCCGGGCTACTAGTTCTAATTCAGGGCTCCCAGTCCAATTACCGGGCCACCACCTCTAATACCAGGCTACACTAGAGCCAATTGTATTGCCGAGTCCTTTGCGGGTTCTACTCTCGGGGCCAGTGCCATAGTTTATATTAATTATTATTTATTTTATTAATTATAATTATTGTGGCCATTTATCAATACATATTATTGCTATATTTATAATTGGTGCCGCTACTAGCGCACGCATACATATATGTATTTTTCAGTTTAGTTGGGAAGAACTGGTGGCGCTCTAACGACCCCACTACCGGGGCCGGGCATTTGTAACACGACTCTCCGGGGCTAGGTGTCCTTTTAATTAAAAATCTTTACTTTTAACTTAAATAAGAAAAACGTGTTGCAATGGTTACTGAAGAGCATAAATCTCTATCCGCGTCTAAACCACACACACTTCAATGTCGGTTAGAAGAATGTAAATAAATGAATTAAAAAGTAGCTGATGAAACCTAATATTTTAATATTACTTCTTTAGACGTCAATGTTCTCATCCTTCCTCTTTCTTTTGTTTTAACTATATAGAGCTTTTTAATAGTTCATGTATTTAAGTGAGAGCACGTGTCGTTCTAACCCAAACTGCGTAAAAAATGGAATAACTGGGCGCACCTCACGTTCCGTATCGCATCAATAACCACTGCCAAAAAAGGGCTACCTCATAACAAGCTGCTTCTCCGAGCAGCTTTTCATTTAACCGCAAACACCGAACAAATAACCAATCAAAAAACATTATTTAGAAGGTAAACCTAATTAAAATAATAAGAATTATGATGTTAAGATGGGAGAAATTACATTTTCAAAGCAATGACGCAGAAGAACGTGACACTTTCTATACTTGATTTGTTGTTGTTTTTCCGATTTAAAGATTAACTGCCAAAAATAAACATTTTCTTCGGCCAAAAATTAATTTTCTCATATTTTCAGCTTTCAAAGGTCACAAGTTATTAGTCATTAGTTGGACATGGACTTCTAGCCATTTCATTAAGCCTTCTGCTAATCCACAGCCATTTTTTTGTTACGGGTCTCAGTGTCGATAGGTGCTGCCAAATGTTTCGGTCGGCGCTTTCTCCCGTGTAGCTCCGGTTGCCGGGAGGGGCATTCCAATCGGAAGGGCCGACCATGGGGGGTCATTACTGGTCGCTCCGGGGTTTTTCGTTATTTTAAAAGATCAGCGCGCGGTGTGGCTACGTGTACCCGAAACAGCAGATTTCTCTCCCGTTATATTTTTTCGATGGCGATTATTCTGAAATTCACGTCTGTTATTTAAAAAACACAACATCAACTGCCTCTCCCTAATTATATTAATTATTGTGAAAGTTGCGAGTATTATTTAAAAAACACTAACATCAGCTATCTCTCCCTCAAACTGAAAATAAGGAATGAATCTAATAGAAAGTTTTTATACATAAAAAATAGGTACTTCCAACGCACGTATATCTGAAACAACAGATTTCTCTCCCATTATATTTTTTGGATTACCATTATTGTAAAATTCGCAAGTAGTATTTAAAAAACACTAACAACAGCTGTTTCGCCTTTAACATGAAGTTTTCATCTGCTTGAGTTATAAGGTGCCATATTAAAGAAAATACAATGATCTTTAAAAGATATTATTTATGTCGAAATGTGCCATAAAGAAGCCGTACATGCACTTATTTGATTTTAATATAAAACAAATTATTATGTATCGTAAACAAACGTGATATTTTGCGACGACATCTCAGCATATCTTTTAGGGGTGTTCCTGGGTGTATGGTTATGAGTTCCATTTATATAAGCGACTCCTTTAGTTGTAGTGACGGTAACCTTACATCTGGCTCCTTTTGGATGGTAATATTGTGCGCAAATCCAACAAGTCGAATCGATCTCCTTTTTCCGCAACAAAAAATCGTAGTTATCGACTACAATTTTCGGCTTTTTTTGACCGGCGTCGAAGTAAATTTTGCCTGGAAATTCAATTACGTTTACAAACAGTTAATAATGTAAATTAATAACTAGTGTAATATAGAGTCTTATGAGAAAAGCAAGTCAATAGTAGGTTGTGAACAGTATGAAAAAATGACGCAGAGCATTTTTTTTTAAATACCAAAGTCTTCTTCTAATAGATCTGCTGCTATTATTTTACTTTATTTGAAAACAAAGTACTTTTGGTTAGACGTGAAGTCGTTTGATAAAATGTGATAGAATCTTACTAAAAATATTGGTGGATTTCCAAAATAACTGTTACTGTCCATTAGGTAAGTCATGGTATCGATACTGACTACTATTGATATCGATATTCTAGTTGCATTCATTGGGTTATTATAAGCATGCAATTTCTTCCTAATATGCAAAAGTAGCTTATTTATATCCTACGTTTAGATTACGTGTCTAGGGCGATAACCAGTTGGCGTGCAACATGTTAATAACAAAATAAATATGAAATACTGCATGAGGCTCTTTCGACACTAAACAAAAAGAAGCCGAAAATAAAATGTTCACCCTTTTACATCTTGTTAATTCATTATAATAAACTATAGTTACTAACTATATAAGTTCTAAGTCTAGATCTGAATTGTACATATTATTTAAACATTTTATTTCATTAGGCAAATTATTAAACTCTACTAACCCTTTATGAAAGATACTATTTTGTATAAAAGCCGAGGTTTCATTTGGTATATAGAAATCAGTTCTAGCCCTGGTATTGTAGTTATGTATATCCTGTACAAATTGTAATCTCTCTGCGATGTGATCTGGGTACATCCCATTTTTTATTTTATATATCACAATCATTGTATTTAAGAATATCTTCTGCCTTACACTTAATAGATTGGTTTCATTTAACATATCTTTTATCCTTTTATATCCATTACACCTTAATATACATCTTAATGCACTGTTCTGTTTTTTTTTGCAATATATCAATATTTTCCTTACTAAACATAAACATTATTGTTGCACAATAGTTGAGATGTGGCAAAATTATTGTTTTATAAATTAGGAGCCTTGTCCAACTACTAAATTCATTTCCTATCCTACATAAGAGAGTAGTTTTTTTAGAGATCTTTTTTGTTATAAAATTAGCATGGTTAGAAAATGTTAGATTTTCATCTAGCATTACCACTAGTACTTAAATTCTTTAACCTGTTCAATTTTTTCATTATCTAAAACTACATCAGCATGGTTAAAATTATTACTTAAATTATATTTTGATTTTAGAATCATTAATTTTGTCTTCCTTATCCACTTAGACTATTATTGTACAGCCATTTATACAACTTATTCAAGTCTTTATTTAGTGTCATAACAACATCATCAACATCTTCACCCTCATAGAATAGAATAGTGTCATCTGCAAATAATTGCATCTCACACTTCTTCACCACCTTCACAACATCGTTTATGTACAGAACAAATAAATCAGGACCCATTACTGTTCCTTGTGGAACTCCGTTTTTATTTTCCATCACTGGAGATACTGCATCATTAGATTTTGTTAGTTGCGACCTTGACTGTAGGAGAACCACTTCAGTACATTTTTTCCAAAACTATATTTCATTAATATGTCGGTTTATAGTCTCAAATGCAAGGCGAAAATCAAAAATCAACGAACTTTTTTTTTGCAGGGCACTTTCACAGGAATGTTTTTTTCTGAATCCTGTTTGAAATGGAGTAAGAATTTTATTATCCTCAACAAAGTTTCTCATTTGTTTAGTTACAACTGTTTCTAGGAGTTTTTCGTATGTAGGTACCATATTGATTGGACGAAACTCATCACATTTCTTGGTGTTGCTGATTTTTTCTATTGGGATTATCACTGACTTTTTCCATTCCTTGGGAAATAACTTTTTTCTAAGCTTGTATTAATGACCTCCAAGAAACGATGTCCAATTACTTCAAAATAACTCTTTAGTATTCTTGTATTGATTCCGTCAGTACTAGTTATTTTGTCTTTCATCTCCTTAACTATTTTCCATAGTTCTGTAAATTCTATTAACTGAAACTATTCGAATTTGTTTATGAGGCTCTCTATATTTTCTAATATTTGTTCTGTATTTGCTATTCCCACATCCCTCACCAGAACATCAATGATGTCTATAAAGTATTTATTAAATTTTTCTACAATTTTTGTTTTATCAGACCATAATTTTCCGTCAAAAATTATTCCTTTATTGTTTTTGGTCGCATTTTTATTTTTAATAATGCTTTTCAGGTTTTTCCACATTTCTGTCGAGTTTTCCTTGCATTCGTCAATCCTCTCATGATAGTATGCCTGTTTCTGATATTTTATTATTTGAACAACCTCATTCCTCTGTTGTTTATAACTATTCCAATCCTCTATAGTCTGTGTTATAATTGCTTTTCTATATAATCTATCTCGTTTTACAATTTCTAATTTTATTTGTGGTGTCCACCATCTTTTATTACCCCATCTATTGGTAATCATTTTTTCTATAACTGGTGCATGGTTGTTTAGGTTTTCCGTTATATTTTGCACCAAACATTTCGCCATTTCATCAACATTTCCATTATTTTCTGGCATTCAGAATCTATAAGGTCCAACTGAAATTGGAATTCGTTGAAGTTTTTCATATCTCTATAAGTTTCTTTATATTGTCCAATTTTTACTGAATGAAGCTTTACAGTAAGAATAGAATGATCAGCTATTGTGTATGATGTATGTGGTGTTTAACTTCTTTATCATTTGTTATTATGATATCAATTATTGTAGCGCTATTGGATGTAACTCGTGTGTAATTTTGTACCATTTGGAACATTCCATTTCTTTGCATTACATTGTTTAATTTCTTAGAATAGAATGTTTCTTTTGCTAAATTTATATTTAAGCCTCCAATTAAAATAAATGTATAAGGTTTTATAGGATAGTTTTTATTTAAAATCTCTTCCAGTTTATCCAGGAATTCACCGTCGCTTGAATTTGGAGAGTGATAAACATTAAAGATGTTAAATTTCCGGCCACCAATCCTAAGGTTAATTCCTACTAACCACATATTTGTTCTAGCACATTTATTACCGTTATAAATTGTATTTCCTCCTTAACGTAAATGGATGCACCTCCTGTGTGCCGGCTTGTAGATACTACATGTGTTGCATTATACCCCTCGATTTTTAATTCATTTCAATTCAATTCAATTCAATTCTGCAGTAATATGAGTTTCTGTTAAGCAAATTATTATAGGGCGCCACTGGTTCACAACCCAATGCAATTCCGTTTTACGTGCTGCCAAATTTTCAATATTTAAATACATTAAATTCTGATTCTTTAGTTGCTATTTGTATTCGCCAAACACATCAGGGTACTCAACTCTCATTTGTAGTTGCTTAAAAATTATTTTGTATGCCTCACATTTTCTGTTAACTGCTGTATGGTGATAATCTATCCGTGGAATTTTTAAAACCTCTTTTGCATATTTACAATTTACACATATTTCATTATTACTTTTGCAATCCTCCATTTGGTGATTTTCACTACATTTAGGACAAATAACGTATTTATATGTACATTCTCCCGCCACATGACTAAATTTCCAACATTTATAGCATTGAACAACATTTACATGATCAAAGTATCTGCTTTTTTTCCAGCCGATGTGTAGCACTTCTCTTCCGGATATCTGTTTATATGTGTTTACATCTACTTCATACATATACATATACATATTACAGTATGTGTTTTTTTCTTTTTATCCTCATATACATTAATGATTTTCATATTTCTGCTTTCTTCATCTGTTGTTATACCATTTTGCAGAACAATGGTCTCCAGAAGTAAGTCCTGGTCCTCTATCATCTTTTCTCCCAAATTTATTATTTTTAACTTTGGGTTTTTCTTCTCCGGTACTTTTATTTCATACTTATTATTCAATTTCTTTTTTATGCTTAGTGACATACTGTTTACATCTTCTTTTTTTTGAACAACTTATTGCTACGCCACCATTTCGAA
>JAEQML010071465.1:0-16134 GCA_016904865.1 Pissodes strobi
GCTTTTATTTAAACATTTCGAATTTACTTTTATAAGATAGTTGACCATATTTTGTTATCACAGAGTTTTCTACCTACTGTCCCCATTAACCAGCTGTGGGTTTGACCACAATATCGGGCCCAATTCTCTTTGGTCCTTTTTATTTTTATTTTTATTAAGGTTTCATTCCTGGGATTCTTTAGAATTCAAGCCAGTTGTTATATTTCAAGAACCACTCGATGGTCATTATTTTTTGCTGGGAAAGTACACACCGGCGAGTACGTCGCCAAGCAAGCCTATTGTCGGTCTTAAGGTAAAAATAAAAGTTAGTATTCTTCGGTCCGCGTTTAGTTATACAACCCTAGGTAGAGAGCTCTGCTTATTTAATATTTATGCTGATATCGTATATTTCGTTTACTTTTGTAATTTAGATTTTCAATAATAAATCTTTAACTCTCTCCTGATGTTCGGCCCTGCCAAAACTAAAAGTATTTCAAATTCACGAGTAAATTAAAATAAGCGTATAATCTATCTTTAACGCTAAAGTTTTATAGTTTGTTGCGTCTTATCGAGTAATCAAATAGGTAATAAAAATATTGCATTTTAATCTTTACGGTCTAAATTTCGTTTATAGATAAATATTATATTTAGACCTAGTAAACAAGAATTTTAAAACATTGATAAATATCGAAACTGTAAAATTTGACATTTTTCACAGACTATGTCAGGAATTATTTTTCTTTTATTTTCCCTAATTTAATTCTAAGATGTCATTCAAATCGGTTCATAAATAGCAAAACTGTCAAATTTGACATTTTTGACAGGTACTATCACAAAAAATTATTTTCTTTTATTTTCCCAAATCTAATTCTTAACTTTCATTCAAATCGGTTCATAAATACCGAAACTGTCAAATTTGACATTTGTGACATACATACTTTGTCAAAAAATATTTGTCTTTCATTTCCCCTAATCTAATCTGAAAGTTTATTCACATCGGTTAATAAATAACGAAATTGTAAAATTTGACATTTTTGACAGATAGGTAGGTACTACGTCAAAAAATATTTTCCTTTTATTTTCCCTAATCTAATTTGGTTTGTAAATAACGAAACTGTCAAATTTGACATTTTTGACAAACTATGTCAATAATTATTTTTCTTTTATTTTCCCTAATCTAATTCTAAGATTTCATTCAAATCGGTTCATAAATAGCAAAACTGTCAAATTTGACATTTTTGACAGATACTATCACAAAAAATTATTATCTTTTATTTTCCCAACTACAATTCTTAACTTTCATTCAAGATTTTCTGCATATTTTTATAATTTTGGTTAATTTGCTTGGATCAACTTTCGATTAGCTGAAATCAGTTATGTAAGAAATATTTGTTTATTTAGTATAGAGCAACCTCCCCAAAATACAAAATCATAAAAAAAATCTGCGGAAATGCACCATTTTCATTTTTTCAACCCTAGAATAACTGAAATCAGTTACATGAAAACATGTTTCTGTTTTACATTGTATAGTATATTATTTTATATGGAGGAAAAGTGATACTTTTCATGGCGCGCTTGTGTTTAACAGCCGAACGGAGTGAGGCTGGTAATAGAGAGCAAGCCATGAAAAGTAATTTTTCCTCCAAATAAAATATGCTGTTTTTTCTTCAAATGTCGACAAATTAATGCAAAAACATCTCTTTTTAATAGTAATAATAATTATTATTAAAGATGTGAGTTCGCAAGGCAGCTTAGACCGGTGTCGGTGAATAGGCACAGGTTATTGCTATAGTAATGTAACATAAAGCTGTCAGTGGACACTGTCAACAATAATTATTATTTAAAATTGCGTCTCCGATTGCGTTTTAATTCCGTATTGATAAGCAGTTATTGAGTAAGTTCGATTAAATAATAACCAATTTGTTCCTAAATTAGTGATTTTTAGACATGCAGTGGACAAATTGAGTGATAAATACAAATTTTAGTTTAATAAGTATCTATGTTGCTATGACAACACTTTTACCTCCGCCGGCGGAAAAGTGAAAAGTAAAGCTCCGGCGGAGGAAAAACGAAACTTCACGGCCGCCTACACAGTCGAGTAATGACGGATTTACTGACGTTTGAAGAAAAAATATTTTTCTAAACATAATACCCCAAAACATTTTATGTGAAAATAAGTCATTTTAATTTTTTTAGAAACTATTGAAAAAAATAATTTTTTCTAAATAGAAATTCACGAAAGTTTTTCTGCGAAAATGTACTTATAATTTTTATTTTTTCAGTTACATGGAATAGTATATTATTTTATATGGAGGAAAAGTAATACTTTTCATGGCGCGCTCGTGTTTAACAGCCGAACGGAGTGAGGCTGGTAATAGAGAGCAAGCCATGAAAAGTAACTTTTCCTCCAAATAAAATAAGCTGTTTTTTCTTCAAATGTCGACAAATTAATGCAAAAACGTCGCTTTTTAATAGTAATAATAATTATTATTAAAGATAAGTTGGTTCGCAAGGCGGCTTAGACCGGTGCGGTGTCGGTGAATAGGCTCAGTTTGTTGCTATAATAATGTCATATAAAGCTGTCAGTGGACACTGTCAACAATAATTATTTTTTTAAAATTGCGTTTTAATTCCGTATTGATAAGCAGTTATTGAGTAAGTTCGATTAAATAATAACCAATTTGTTCCTAAATTCGTGATTTTTAGAAATGCAGTCACAAATTGAGTGATAAATACAAATTTTAGTTTAATAACTCTTGAGTTGTTGACGCTTATTTTGTTGTTTGTTTGTATTGTATCTATGTTGCTATGACAACACTTTTACCTCCGCCGGCGGAAAAGTGAAAAGTAAAGCTCCGGCGGAGGAAAAGCGAAACTTCACTGCCGCCTACACAGTCGAGTAATGATAGATTTACTGATGTTTGAAGAAAAACATGTTTTTACGATCTACTATGAAGTACAATACGAGCTACCTACGACCATTAAATATAAACAATGCTACTACCTAGTCCGAGCTATCTACGACCTAGTCCAAGCTACTTTGACCCACCTACAACCTATTTCAAACTACTTCGCGCTACTTACGACCTACTCCGAGCCACTCCGCGCTACCTACGACCTACTCCAAGCTAGTCCGCGCTACCTACGACCTAATTAAAGCTACTCCGAGTTACCTTCAACCTACTCCAAACTACCCTGAGATTTCTTAAGACTTTAGTTAGTTTGGTCTCGTTTTAGCAACTACTCACTTGCTTCGTGCATGCCTCAGCCATACCATTTTCATTAAGCCTTTTTCACGCAAGCCTAGGCGACATCATTTCGGTTAGCTTGAGTTAGACTGGGTAAACTTTAGTTACTTTCGGTTAGTTTCGTCTCGTTTAAGTCGTAGTGACTTAAACGTGCGTAGTGCACTTTCGTGAAGAAAGGCTTGTGCGAAGCGCAAGTTAGTTTTGGTTAGCTTGGGTACCCACATTAAAATTAATTTTTTTCGAAAAATATTTCAGAAAAATTTTTTTGGCTTTCATTAAAGAAACGGTTAGAGGAATCCACGTATATGTCACCCACGTACAAATAAAAAATTTTAAATCACATACAGGATGTTAAAAATACAAATTTCCTCAAAAGATCCCCTAATTTCGAAATATTTTGGTAGAGCAAACTTGTGCGATTTTTTAGACCAAAAATTCGAATTCCGCGTCTCCAAATACCCCAATCTGAAGTACCCACATCAAAATTTTTTTTTCGCTTTCATTATAGAAACGGTTAGAGGCATCCAAGTACATATCACCCATGTGCAAATAAAACATTTTGAATCACATGTAGGGCGCTAAAAACATTTCCCAAAAAATCCCCTATTTTCGAAATATTTCGAAACAAAAAACTCGTGCGATTTTTTAGACCAAAAATTCGAACGCCGCGTCCCCAAATACCTCTCTCAAAAGTATCTACATCAATATTAATTTTTCCGAAAAATATTTTAGAAAATTTCTTACCCGTTTTTATTACCGAAACGATAAGAAAGATCCACTTACATATCACCAATGTACAAATAAGATTTCCAAAATCATATACAGGGTGACAAAACAATACATTTTTCAAAAAATTCAACTTTTTTCGAAATATTTCGGTACAGAAAACTGATAAGACCTTTTCGATGCGGAAATCAAACTCAGCGCACTGAAAAACCCCCCCATATGAAATTCGAAATAAAAAAGATCATATCGTGTCGAAATGTGAAGCAACCGCAAACCGATTTGAGATATCTCTTCCCGTTACCGAGCAAATGAAGAAAATATAAAAATCACGTTTGGTCGATTTGAAAGAAAACGAAAGGCCATACGATCAAACGGGATACGACAGATTATAGTACCCGACGAGACTCATCTTTTTCCCATTTACCGTTTACTTCTAACTTTTACCGTTTATGAATTATAGCCGATTTAATGAAAATCTCGATTTAGAATATTTCCGAAATAATTTTTGAAAAAATATCCCTTTTTATTACGGAAGCGATTACTTTACATTATGAAATAAATATAAATACTCCAGCTTAAAAAATATATATAATAACGTTGGAAATAATTCCAGCCAAAGGCTTTCATTCCGTTTCCAATTATTTAATATTCGCCATCTGTTGCACCGTTAATGAAATTAATAAATGGAAAACTAATCATTATATTATTATACGGAAAATATGCAAAAATTACGGCACATATTTTAGAAGATAATTACTTACATTTGTCATTGAGTGAAAAGGATATATTAATTTTATCAATGTGATTTTATATTACTTATTACTGTCTACGTAATTTGCACTATTAATTTTATAAAAATTATATTTTAACCTTTATTCAGATTGCATATTATTTACCATATAAATAATGTCAATAGCTCAATCAATAATAAAATTGTTACGCTATGTTTTGTACAACTGGACATTAAACTCTAGAGATGTTATCGACTTACATATTGATATTTTATAAGAATAAATACTATCGACATGAAAATATAGATATCAATATAGGTATGTATACAAGGTGTTACTTAATGATAATGATTCCTGAATCAAATTCAAGTAGAAACGTTCAAATAAACATGTATCCTAAAAAGATACAGGGTGTCAAAATTAAAAAACAAATTTTTTTTTATTAATATCCCAAAGATCCTTGTGCCGATTTTGTTGAAATTTGGTAGTGTTGTTCATGGCAATAAGGCATTAAGTTAGCACTAACTGGAGTTCCAGTTGCGTCTCGTGGGGCAGTCTCACAAATAATATTGGCAAAAAAAATAGCCACTAGTGACTTTAAAAAAAATATATCTTTTCCGGATTAAGCATCTATAAATTCAACTTTTTTGTCTCTTGATATCATTTCGTCTGTTACTTCATTTGCGAGGAAAAAAATAAAAACCACTTCATTCAAGCAAAATCAAGTTAACTGACATGACGAACTCTTTCAAAAATTCCATTGTAGTATAGTTTCACATGGGTCAACAATTCTATTCCTCTCGATTGACGTAACATAAACTAATGATTTTAGGTGCCCCCATAAATAAAAATCTAGGCTGTTCGAGTCAGGCGATATAGGTGGCCAGAATTGTGGTCTTCCACGACCCTATCCAACAAATACCCACGAGCCAATATGCTAAAGTGAGCTGGAGCACCATCATGCATGAACCTTGGGCCCAGTTATGATTATATATTATGAAAATTATTTATTGCATTTCTGGAAAAATGCCATTCGTCCGTAAACATAATCATGGAATTAATTCTGCAAGTCTTTTTGCGCGGTTCAAAATATCTTGAAAGAAGGGCCTGAACTCTTTGTACGTGGTAAGGATACAACAAGGAATCTCTAAAAAGTTCCCATGCCATTTTATAGCAAATATATACCAATTTTTCTCGTACTAGTTGCTGGATTCTCTTCGATCGCATGTAGGACAGCCTCCTCAACTGCGGGAGTTTGCATTGCACGAGGTCTTCCCTTGGAGATATTACGCTTAAAACTGCCAGATTCAGTCAGATGATGATGAATGTTTATGAACATTTTTCTGTCGTTGGCAAGACCATAAAGGAAGTGCTCCAAATTAGAATACAATTTTTCGTCATGCAATGAAGTGGTTTTGATTTTTTTCCATGAAAACAAAAAAAGATACGAAAAGATATGAAGAGACAAAAAAGTTGTATTTTTAGCAGCTTAATCCGAAAAAATATATAAATTTTTTAAAAAAGTGAGTAGCGTACATATTTTTTGTTAATATTATTCGTGAGACTGCCCTCCGAGACGCCCCTGGAACTCATAATTATTTTCTAGTTAGTGCTAACTTAGTGACTTATTACAGCGAGTAATACTGCCAAATTTCAACAAAATCGGCATAGGGATTTTTGAGGTATTAATAAAAACCATTTTTTTTTATTTTTAACACCCTATATACTGAAAACTAGACTTTTTAGGACACATATTTAGACCAGGGTCGATAATTTTGAAAATGGTAAAAAGTGAAAAAAAAATTATGGTAGCATGAAACCCCTGGGAAAAGGTAGAGAATATAACAAAAATGAAAGGAAAAATAATTTACGGGCGATCTGAGGTCGGGAAGGGGAAGGGGGTGAGTTTTTAAGGGTAAAAAACGGTTTATCTCGATTTCCGGCAAAACTACAAGGCGTATGAAAAAAAAATAAATGACAAAGTTGTAAGTAATAAAAAGATCTACAATTTTCGTCTTTACACTTTATTCACATAATCTCAAAATTTATGTGAAAAATTCAAATAACCAAATTTTTGGTTTTTTATTTTTATCTTTTGCATAAAAAAAAATATTTTTCGACGAAATTTGGTGAAAACTTACCTTTTTATGTCCCAAACACACAGTAAGTTTTTTGATTCAAAATATTCATTTTTTCACCTTATTTTGACTTAATATCGAAAAAAGCACTCTAATTTTTAATCGAAAATTCTCACGTCAAAATATCTACTTTTTTAAAAAAGTCGGTGAGCTTTTTGTTCGTTGAAATATCTACTTTCTGATGGTATAAAAAATATATACATTAGAGTAGAGTAAAGTAAATTTTTATTTGCATACACTTTTACCTGCAATTTGTAACAGTTCGATTTTGCCAATTTTAAAATTACATTTATATGCCGCATTTAGGGAAAAATTATGCTGTATTTTGCCCTCATCGGTTTATTAATTCTGAATTTAATAATTCGCTTGAAATTGCCTCTTTTCTCAATGTAAAATTAACTATATT
Organism: Pissodes strobi; assembly: GCA_016904865.1. Taxonomy (NCBI): domain Eukaryota; kingdom Metazoa; phylum Arthropoda; class Insecta; order Coleoptera; family Curculionidae; genus Pissodes; species Pissodes strobi. The sequence goes on from JAEQML010071465.1 coordinate 7,229, forward strand.
TTAAGTATAGGTTAGCTATATATTTGTATTCTTAATCGATGTATGTACCTTATTATTAAGTTAACTTGGCTTGATTTGCATTATATTATCGTAAACAGCCAGCGAGTCGATTTATATTTCTAAAGAATTCTGTTAGCCTGCAAATACGCTGCATTTGACTTATTGAACCATAATTTAATTTCAGTTTAAATATTCTATTACCTTTTGAGAACCCTAGGTTGATGTTCCGGAGATCGTTTTTGGACCACTGCTTTAAAAATATTTCTCATTTGGTACGGCCGACTAGTTTTTGTGCGGTTCATGCCAAATAATAGGAATGGGCTACCTATAGCGCGTTTTTCATTCTCGATTTAGATTTTCGAAGGTTTATTATTCCTGCTAGAGCATTTTCTAGCCTTTCTGGAAGAATGTAATTTTAGCTCACTATTCGTGGCTTCCGCCGTCATTTATCATCATAATAAGCGAGAATTAAGGCGTTTATTTTCTTAGAATTATTCCTTGTATCGAATCACTCATCAAGTTTTCAGCCCATTACTACTTGTATCGCAGTATTTAATTTCGAAGGCGAATTGCGAAGGCAAGGGACGGTCCTTTGCTAGTTTGACCGGAACGTAAGACCAACGCTTGCCAGGGCGGCTAGAAACTCCACGTTTTAAGTATTGTGATATAATACAACCCTTTTGCTAGGGGATTTACTGTGTGGTTTCTGTTTGTGTTTTAACACGACCGATTTTTCGGGCTCTACATGCTGTACTAGGTAAGCATTTTCTCTGGATTCCTTTTTCTGTGGCCTATGAAGCACGTGACCGCCATGTTGCTAATTTTTTTTTTGTTTCCATTATTTATAGCGGCTTCCACGTTCGTCCCATAAGACCGAGACCGTCGAATCTCTTCTGATACACCCTCAAGTCCGAGTCTGAGGTAAATATCGCTACCATTTTTGCCTAAATTAATGAAATTGATTGCTTATCTAACTTTTATCTTTTTTGTGCACATAACGCCATTTGCTTTTCCCATGTATTATCTTATCTACTCCATTTTATCTGATCCGAATTTTTATTTTAATGCAACTTTAATTTTGATCATATGGGGAAGTTTATTTATTCTTTTAGGGGTGATTCATATCTATCTTTTTATATTCAAGTTACCTGAATCCCAGATAAACCCACACCAGATGGAAAAGATCGGCAAATTCCTCGCCAGCCAACTTTAACCTTGACGTGGCGGTTATACACGGCCTGCACCAAATAATCTGGGTATGATTATAGAATCGTTCTTCAAAATTAAAATAGACGGTCCGCACCAATTAAATGAAAACGTGTTTTGTTGGTGGACTGGTTCAGGAAAAATACAAATTTGCAATAGCCATTTACTTTCTTTTTTCCCAACAGGCGGCCATGGAAATCTTGTGTTATTATGGCTGCTCTGACTTTTTTACAGAAATTCCCTTAATACGCTTTATTGTATGCCGATTTAAGGATATTTTAACATTCAAAATGTTTCTATTATCCTAATATTGAGCCTCAAATAGTGAAAAAGTACATGCTACATTTGCCACTGTCATTATTGTAGTCTTGTCATACGCGTGAGAGATCGTGTTAGTTTGTTTGTTTAAACTTAAATTTGATCATAAGGTATCGGAATCGGTTCAAATAACTAAAATAATTTGGAACTAACTGAAACTAACCGAAAGTTGATTGAACGACTAACCAAAACTAGCCAAAAGTAACCAAAAGCACCTAAACGGGCTAAAACGTATCGGAACAGGTTACAAACATTAAAATATGTTAAAACTGACCAAAACGAGTCAAAATTTTAAGAAATAACCAAAACTAACCAAAAGCATTAAATTTTATTAAAACATATCGGAACCGATTCAAACGACTAATATAAATTGGAACTAGCTAAAAGTAACCGAAAGTTGATTGGATAACTAACCAAAACTAACCAAAAGCAAATAAAAAGACACAAACGGGCTAAAATGTATAGGAACAAATTCAAAATGTTAAAGTAAGTTAAGACTAACTGAAATCACCCCAAAATTTATTTAACGACTAACCAAAACTAACCAAAAGTATCCAAAAGAACCAAAAAGGGCTAAAATGTATCGGCACAGATTAGAAATATTAGATTAGGGTAATTCCGGGAGAGACGGTCCTCTGGGTTTGATGGCCCATTTAGATATTTTCTACATCGTGACTCTCCAATTGATGAAACGTCAGCGTGATTAAAACGCATGGTGTAGTTCGTGGTTATAGTGTCGTGTGTTTTCATTAAGTAACGGATAAGTTATTAGTTTTTTTTATTATTCGAAAGTTAAAAAATTTTCCATAGTTTAAAACAATTTGAAATTTGAGTTCTGACTTGTTTCTTTTTTAGTTATTTACATAAATTTAATTCATTAGGATGTTGAGCTTATGTTTATGTAGGCATGTAGCTGCGTTTACATCGGCTTACAAAATTATCAAGTGAGCCATCTCACCCGCACATTTGGGATAGATGGCCCAGTAATGTTGTGGTATAGATGGCTCGTGAGCCATCTTTCTCATATGAGAAAAATAATAATAATAATTTTTTATTTATTTAAAAAAGTTGGCTCAGCTAAATAAGGAAGCAAAATGAAAGAGGCAAAAATGCAAAAAGAAAAGTTACAAAAAAAATTTAGAAAAGAAATCACAGAAAATGAAAGCAAAAGAAGCAAAATATTCCTCAACAGATGAAGATACCGACTTCGAGCTTCAAGAATCCGGAGATAGCCCTTTAGAAGAGGAAGATGCGGAATCTGTAAGGCGCGGTGAACCCCACAAAACAACGATGAAAAATGATGACTGGATTCAATGTGTACATTGCAAAAGTTGGTGTCACGAAACTTGCTCAAACTTTGTTAATATATGTACGTAACCCCTGTGGTAAGGTTTTAAGCAAGAAAAAAAATGAGTAAGGGACAATTATAACTGAGCTATCTATCCCATACCTACTGGGCCATCTAACTCTTAAGTACCGGGTGAGTTGGCCCAGGTATTTATTTTGACTTTTATTTTTTTTTGAAAAAATCGTTTTTATTTTTGGCAGAAACTGTTTATTATTTTATGTACACTCATGTTTGAAACATGAATAAATGAGTTTAAGAAATAAAGTACAAAAAAGACTAATTTTCAGTTAGTTTTAATTTATTTTAATAATGTTTGGGTCATTCGACCCAATTTTAGTGTTTTTGGTTAGTCACCAAAATTCGGTTAATTTGTATTAATTTTAACTTACTTCCATGGTTTTATTCTATTTAGATACGTTTTAGTCTGTTTTGGTGCTTTTAGTTACTTTTGGTTAGTTTTTCAATCAACTTTCCGTTACTTTCAGTTAGTTCCAATTTATTTTATTCATTTGACCAGGTTCCGATACGTTATAACCAATCTAAACGTTTTTGGTTAATTTTAGTTAGTCGTCAAAATTCGGTTAATTTGGGTTAGTTACTTATTTTAATATCTTTTATCAGTTCCGATACGTTTTAGCCCTTTTTGGTGTCTATGGTTACTTTTGATTTGTTTGATTAGTCATTCAATCAGTTTTCGGTTAGTTTTAGTTAGTTTTAATTTATTTCAGTCATTTGAACCGGATCCGATACGCCGTAACCAATTTTAATGTTTTGGTTAATTTTAGTTAGTCGCCAAAATTCGGTTAATTAAAGTTAGTTTCAACTTACTTTTATATTTTTAATATGTTCCGATATGTTTTAGCCCTTTCTTCTTTCTGGTGCTTTTGGTTAGTGTTGGTTAGTCGTTTAATCAACTGTCAATTAATTTCAGTTGGTATTAATTTATTTGAATCATTTTAACCAGTTCCGATACGTTATAAACAATTTTAATGTTTTTCGTTATTTTTGGTTAGTCATTAAAATTCGGTTAATTTGGGTTAATTTTAATATTTTTAATCTATTTCGATACGTTTTAGCCCGATTTGATGCTTTTACTTACTTTTGGTTAGTCGTTCAATCAACTTAGGTAAAATTCAGTTAGTTCCAATTTATTTTAGTCATTTGAAACTGAGACGTTATAAGCATTTTTAATGGTTTTGGTTAGGCGCCAAAATTCGGTTTGTTTTGATTAGTTTTAACTTACTTCAATTTTTGTAACCTGTTCCGATACGTTTTAGCCCGTTTTGGTGCTTTTGGTTAGTTTTGGTTAGTCGTTTAATAAACTTTCGGTTAGTTTTAGTTATGTCCAATTCATTTTAGTCATTTGAACCGATTCCGATACGTTATAATCATATTTAGGTTTAAATAAACAAACTAATACGATCCCTCACGCCTATGAATGTAGTAAATGTAGCATGCTCTTGTTCACGATTTGAGGCCCTATACTAGAAAAACAAAAACATTTTCAATGTTAAAATGTATTTTTAGATTGTCAGACATGCAGAATAGATTGGTTAAAACATAACTTCCGATTTCAATCCGGGTTCAATTAGAAAAAAAAACGTGTTGCAAATTGAGCAAATAATGTCATACATAAATAAATATACCTAAAAACCAAACACATACATAAAATCTTGTTAAAAGCCTAATTAAAAAGTGAAATAAAATTACTTAAAGTTAGTTTAAGGTATACTGACTACAATTAAAATACCTACATAAATATAAAAAGATGACAAATTTAAATAATTAGATTAAAATACTTAAAGAAATAGAACATACAAAATTACACATCTAAAAGAAAATAAGATGCTGGTGAAAAAGCACCTGCACACAAGCGCCTAAGGAGGCGAGTAGGCCAGGTACTCCGATATGGAATAAGGCTCAATATTAACAAGATATTGAAAGAGGAGTTTCCTTTTGAATGCCTTCCAGCATACTTCTTGTTGAATATATGTTGGAAGTTTATTATAAACTTTTACACACATATACAAGGGACTTCTTTCAGTTAAAGATAGTCTATGAGATGGTACATTTAACTTGGTGCTCCGAGTATTGTATTCATGATTAGGCAAAAGATGGGAGAATAGGCTGAAGTTTTGAAAGAGAAACATAATGCATTCAAATATGTAAATACCTGAAAAGCACAAAAGGTTTAAGAGTTTGAATTTACCTTAATCCCAGAATCACCCTAATAGCTTTTTTCCGGACTGCAAACACAATAGAACTGTCTACTGCAGCCCCCAAAATATTATTCCATACCGCAAAATGGAGTAGAAGTTTGCATAATATACTGACAGCTGGACCTTTTGGTCAATGTATGCTCTTAAGACCCTCAGAGAAAAACATGCACTGTTTAGTTTATTAGTCACATTTTTTATTTGCTCTTCCCAACTAAGATTTTGATCGATATACAACCCTAAGAATTTAACAGACTCAGCAGGTTGAAACTCTTGCGAAAGAAGATTTACCCTTTCTGGATATGCATCTCGACATTGGTTTGTTCTAAATTATATGAAAACGTTTTTGTTTGAGTTGAGCAAAAGCTTGTTCCCACTGAACTATGTCTCGGCTTGCTGAAGAGATTGGCCTGCTCTTTCAAGAAGAATGTCCAAGGTTGTGCCCTAGAAGAGTGCGTTGGAATCATTTGCAAAATTTACGATGCTTGAATGATCAGTTACTACATTTTCTGGGAGATCATTTATGTAAACCAGGAAGAGAAAGGGTCCCAAAATGCTCCCCTGGGAAATTCCCAAGCTTACATCAATAGGGTCTGACAAAAATTTACATCTCTCCCTCTCTAGACAGACTTTTTGTGATCTTCCTGCAAGAAAGGATTTTATTCATTTTAATGGTGGGCCCTGTATTCCATACCTTTGTAGCTTTTGTAATAATAGCTCATCATCCAGGCTGTCGAAAGCTTTAGACAGGTCAAGAAAAGCACCTAGAGTTTTCATTTTGGCTTCTAGGTTTTCAAAAATTTTAGTCACAAAATCATAAGTAGCCGTCTCAACAGACTTCCCCGAGAGGAAGCCATGCTGAGAACCACTAAACATGTTATTGGACACAAAGAAGTTTTGCAGCCTGGAGTACATGGCTTTCTCAAATACTTTGGAGAATGATGAAAGAAGACTTATTGGTCGATAATTTTCCATTTTTGAGGAGTCACCCTTTTTTAGCAGGGGCTTTACAATAGATAGCTTCAAACTCTGAGGAAAGCAACCATTTTTGAATGAGTTAGTGACCATGAAAGAGAGGGGGAGAGCAATCTCCATTGCAATAAATTTGATCAAGTTGGTTGATATTTCATCATAGCCAGAACTATGCTTGTTTTTTAAGTTTCTTATGATATTAAAAGTTTCATATTCTGAGATAGAGAACAGAACATACATTAAAGGTTTTGTTTAATATTAATTTGAGAGTTGTTTAAAGGAATTATTTTCTTGACAGCCTCTGGGGCCGCATTGGCCATGTATAGATTTATTTCATTTGCAAGTTTTTGTGGATCACCCTGTAAGCTACAATGGCTTTGATTTTTTTGGAGCCATCCCTGATCTCTTTTACAATTTGCCAAGATACTTTAGTCTTGCTGTCACTTGCCTCAATTCTTTCCTGATAGTGAGCTTTACGAGACTGTGAAAGAAGAGAGTTGTATTTATGTTTTTCTGCTCTGTAAGCATCTTTGAACTGAACATTATGACTAGAAAGAGTTAGCAAGATGTCGAGCTTAGATTTGCATGCTTTGATTTCAGGGGTTTCAAAGTGTTTTTGTTTTTTGTTTTTCTGATTATTATGAAGCGGGAAAAAATGTAGAAAGTATGTGTGAACAATATTCATAAAGAATGCCCATTGGTTGTCTACATCTTTAGAGTCAATCATAAAGAGAGAGGATTCCAATTAAGATTTTAAATAAGTTTTTGTTTTCATCATTAAATATTCTTTTTCTATGAGTATTATTATCAAAATTGTCCAATTAAAAAGTTACCTTCTGAGCCAAGTGGTTACTATGGTAAATGTTCTCAGAAAATGCACATAAATGAAAAAAACTCGAATCCGATTTTTTTTTTTGAAACGCTATGTACAATTTTGAGCTATTTATTAAAATTTACACTTTAATTACTCGAAAAGCGTAAGATTTCCTGTTACATTGATAAACAAAAAAATTATTAAATATCGTTGCATTTCTGCATTGTTTTTCTGGTTGCGATACAACATCTGGATTTGCCGGAAAAGGAAAGAAAAGTATCGTCAACTCATTATTAGACGATAATTTTTTTATAAAAAATATGCAAACAAAGAAGATATAAAAAAATGGATTACAATTAATCAAATCTATTTATTAATGTAAAAATGATAATATAACACTGAATCAATTAATATTTCAAAAATATCAATTGGCAAGAATTAAATCTTCTTTCATATTGGCAAATCTCCCACCCACAGAAGGTGCAGCAGAACAACATTGTTACAGGGCATATTGTCACGAGTAATTTTAGGGGTAGCGCGTTTATTTAAAGAATAACTTCTTAGAGAAGAGCCTGGTCGCGATTAGTACAATGACGGGGTCTCAATGCTTCCTTTAATCTACCACCGAATGTTCTACTCGTGAGGACCCGCCTTGTTTGGCGTGCCGGGGGGTAACTGAGGTAGACCGGGTTCGCGTCACGTGGGGTAAGAAGAGATGATAAAGTAAGCACGTTTAGTTTATAACAATAACAATGTATTAACGATAGAACTTTAACAACAATTATTGATCAGAGAAAATGAGATTCTATTATACCCGATTACTACGGTGCGCATGTTTTCTCGATTTGAGGTACTGTTCATAGGTCTTTGTTTACTGTCTTATAATTTATAGTTTTTCTTAAGAGCTGGGTTTTATTTAAGAGCACTAAGAGCTTTCACTAAACTTTTTAACTGACTATTTAGACACTTGTCTTTCTGAACACTCTGACAAACTTCTTGTCAAGACTTTACTATGGAGGTTGTGCAACCCCTGGTCCTAGCAGTCGTCAAATGGCTAACCGGTACCAGGTTTGGTAGGAAAGGAATTGAACCTAAAGCAGTCGTATGACTAACTCTAGGAGCGGATAGAACCCAGAAGGCAGTCGTCAAATGGCTAACCTTGGGAGCTGGAGGTGAGACTAAGTCTGCCGAACTGAGGATTCGGTAGCGTATTTATATAAAACAAAGTGATGATCATTGCATTCATAAGGTTCAAAGTCGCTCCCGTTGATTGCTCGCGTTGTTTATAGTTTGCCTTTAATGTTTATATAACAATCTCCAAGTTCAAGTTCAAACTTTCCACAGGGTGATATTTGTTTAATAGCTTATGCATTTTAGTAGATTACAATATTATCAGCTTCAGACTTGGCTGGGTTAGGCGGCGGTTACATTGGATAAGAATTCGTACGAAAATTTGTTCGTAAGAATTCGTACGAATCAGTTATGACGAATTCTTACGACGTGGGTGGTTACACTGATCGGTTTTATTTATACGAATACAGTACGAATATTAACTTAATATAAAGTGATAATTGATTCTATCTCAGAGTTTAATTTTTTGGGGACATCACCATTATTGAGATATCTTTCATTGAAAAAATAGAAGCTCATGATGGGTTGATTTGTGTGGAATTTCACTTACTATCAAACATGAAAACAATTTGTCAAAAGTACCTAAGTAATATAGTTATTTTATGTTAAACATAAAATTGTTGTTAAATAAATATATTTTGTACTTATTTTTTTCTAAGCATTAAAAGTTGTTATTGAATAAATATATGTGAGTACCCAAATGGAAATAACTACCATAGCTTAATTCCAGCCGCTACTAATAACTCTCTATTATGGTATTACTTGCTTTTCTGATCCCATAGGGATCTTAGTTCGTGAACCAAAGTAATCGTAATTTGCAATCCATCTCACTTAAAGCCCCACGAATTCAGTTGGTCGTACGAACAACTATCCAAAAAAACAAAATATTTTGGTCGCATTG
>JAEQML010071466.1:0-16134 GCA_016904865.1 Pissodes strobi
GATTAAAATTTTTGCATGGAATACAAAGGTTTTTTCATTTAGTACATCTGCAAAATACTCTTCCAAGCTATAAAATGCCCTACTTTTACTATTTTGTCGGGTATTATGGTGTCTTTCAGAACCAAAGTTAGCCAGATACATCTTACATTTTTTATACATTAGGCAGCAAGTTTCCACTATAAATAGACAGCACAATGTCAATATCTTCAGGTCTCTAAATAAAGGCCTACATGTTTCTCTTGAGCCTATGCGACTAACATACTTATTATCCCTTTTATGCAGGACAAACACAGAGTTAAAAAGATAACGACTGCGGGAAAAAGTCCAAAATGAAATTTCGTACCTCAGATGACTCTCTACAAGGGAATAATAAACATTTCTGGCATCATCCAAACCCAGCTCTTTGCCACAACCCTGACAGCGTAACACCCACTAGCTACTTTCTGTCTCAAGATTGAAATGTGTTCGTGGAACTTCAATTTATCGTCAATGACCACTCCGCACCATTGTGTAACCTTCTTTAAGTATTCAGACACACTTCTCATCAGTGATTGCTAATCACAATCCAACCATAAGATTGTTGTATCGTCAGCAAAGACTGTAAAATGTCCTCTAATGTTCAGAGAAGTCAAGTCATTGATGTACAATAGGAACAAAATAGGGCCGAGTACAGAACCCTGTGGAACTCCATGTTCAACTAAGCGGACACAGTTCCTAAGGATTTAACGACTTCTTTCCTACCTGATAAGAAGGATCTATACCATTCTAGAGCTAGCCCCCTGAAACCATAGTTAAATAGTTTGCCGAGCAGTACTTCATGATCAACGCAATCAAATGCTTTCGAGAAGTCACAAAACGCCGCGGCGGCAAAGTATCCGACATTCAGGCTCAAGAAAAGCTGCTGCAGGAGGGCAAATATCGAATCGCTCGTGCCTGAACCTTCCCGGAAGCCAAACTGACACCTACTTAAAATCGTATTATTTCTTAAAAAAACATCATTCTCTTTTTAACTAACATGTCAATAATTTTGGATGGACATGGTAAAAATTCAGGATGTCTATAGTTGGTTGGATCATTCAATTCACCCCCTTTGAATTATGGTGTTATCACAGAAATCTTGAGACTATTCGGGAAAGTTGCAGTTGCAAAAGGATTATTTATGGCGTATGCCAGGGCGGAGAGTGACTGACTGGTCTGGTAAACTATCTAAAATTCTGATCGATAGACCGTCAATCCCAGCAGTTTTTTTTTATTTTAAACTTCATGTAAAAGTTTCTTGATCTCATCTGGATCAGTACGTGAGAGGAAAATGAGTCCTGAATAGAAAGATTCCCAGTATAAGATAAAGGGTCAGTCTGGGGTTTAAGGCTACTTGTTATTTTCTTAGCCACAGAACAATAATATTGGTTAAAAGCATTTACTTCAATTGTATGTTTGTTTGGTTTTGATGCATGACCTCGGAGTTCGTTAATAATGCTCCAATTTTCTCTAGTCCTATTACGTGCCTTCTCCACTCTAGACTTATAATAAAGCTGTTTGTAATAATGTATTTTTTTTGTTTTTAATTTCGAATTTCATCAAAAAACAAATAATTTAAGGTTAGAACTAAAAAATCTGAACCGTCGAACAAAAATCTCAGAACAAATAAATTAAATTCTTCAGCTTAAATGCCATTTGATAAAATTTCAACAAGTCTGCGACAATAAGACACTATTTAGAGTTCTAAAACTGAATAAATGAACAAGCCTTATATAAGTTGCCATTTAAGAAAAATCTAAGATGGCGTCGTATGTGTCAAATTGAAGGCAACATCAACATTTTAGATCTTTTGTGTCTTTGGAAATCAAATGAGAAAATTGTCAGTTGACTGAGACACTTAAAGAAAATCTGAACACACTGCATATTGAAAACGGTTATCCCAATGTAAACCATTTATTTTTAAAATCAGCTCTGAAATATCTATCGAACGATGTGAAAATACATATCGTATCTGTCATATTGACAGCTGACAGTAGTTTGGAAATCAGAATTGGCTTCCTCATAAAAATCTATTTACGGACCTGTTTTTAGATATTTGAAAAAGCAAATTGGAAAATTGCCAGTTGAGCGAGTCACTGAAAATAGTTTTAGACAATGAGACCGGTTACCCCAAAGTGTTTATAACAGTATATTTTTGAAATCAGCTCAGAAGTATTTATCGAATGTCGTAAAAATATATATGTGGATTGCTATTTAACAAAAATTCAGGATGGCGCCGTATCTGTCAAAGTTTTTAATATCATATTATTTGACTTCTGTGAAAAAATTTACACAGTAAAAAGTAATAAAAGTAAAAGTAAAGTTAATAGGAAAATTATTAATCGAGTAAAATGATGTCCTGGTATGTTTAATCTACGTTAGCATGGTTGATTTTTGGTCACACGTTTATTTGATATCTGGCTGAATTATTATTTATAAAAAATCAGCGTCGTCAAAACGTATTTTATTGGCTGAAATAACAACGGCTGAATGTTTGAATTCCAATTGAATTTTTATTTATAAATATTTATTTATATATCAACTTAGTGAATTACCGTTTCCTTTTCAACCATCGTTGTTTCAGGCTAAAAATACATTTTAGCAACTTTGAATTTTTATAAATAATAATTGATTCAGATATGAAATAAAGGTGTAACAAAAAATCAACCAAGCTGACGTCGATTAAATTTAATATTTTTATAACGTAATTTATATTTCAATCAAATTGTCTGAAAAAGCACCCTTAATTATAATCAGATTGATTGGCTGAAATTCTACGTTTTTCAGTGTTCTAAGTTTTTGGAATGAGTTTTATATCCCGATGGAATAACCTGTTAAAAAGAAAACGTTAGTCAAAACTCTTTTGAATTTTAGTCGAATTTGCATAAACTCACAACTAACCAAAACAGCGTTTTCTATTCAAAATGGTTGAAAAAGTAACGCCTATAATCAAATTTAATGTTCATTTATAGTGATACAATTTTTTTTTAAATATTATGATTTCCAATTTGTAGTACATATACAAATTCAACGTTTTTATAACCTAATTTATATTTCAGTCAACTTGTTTAGAAAAGAAACTGTAATTATAGTCAAGTTGATTTTCGGTTGGTTGATATTTTATTTATAGCAATACGACGTTTTTAAAATATTTTTGTACTCTCTTCGAATAATCTGTTGCAAATAAAACTTCATCGAAGCTCTGTGGAAATTTGGTTAAATTTTTAGAAAGAAAAATTCAACGTTTTTATTACACTAAAACAGTGTTTTATCCACAATACCGAAACAGAATATTTGCACTCGACGCGCGTTTCGCTAACCATGTTAGCATCATCAGGAGATAATTAAAACTAAAATTAAAATCTACCTAACTCCCTTTTATACTACTGTTTGCTTAATCAAGCGGAAATAAAAAGAACCAATCCTGGGATCCCGCTAGTCACGCTTTATCAACCAATACAATGGACTATACGGAATAGGCCCTCTATCTCTATTTAAACTATTCTTACATTTAATAATTTCCATACTTTTCCATACATAATATAACTGATAGGAGATTATTAGACGCATATGAAAGTATGGAAATTATTAAATGTAAGAATAGTTTAAATAGAGATAGAGGGCCTATTCCGTATAGTCCATTGTATTGGTTGATCAAGCGTGACTATTTCATTTTTTATTATTATTGCTTCATTAACAAAGAGAGCCCAAATTCCTTTTTCTTCGTGGCTTCCTGCTGCACCAATCCCAGGATTGGTTCTTTTTAGTTCCGCTTGATTAAGCAAACAGTAATATAAAAGGGAGTTAGGTAGATTTTAATTTTAGTTTTAATCATCTCCTGATGATGCTAACATGGTTAGCGAAACGCGCGTCGGGTGCAAATATTCTGTTTCGGTATTGTGGATAAAACACTGTTTTAGTGCATGTTGCCGAAGATTCCAAACCCCAACGTAGTTTTTATTACAGTCGTTCGCTTGAATCAGTATGTATAAAGCGTATTTTTATATTGGAACAATCTATTGCAAAGAGCACTATTGACCTTTGATTGAATTTGCATGAATTAAATGTTAAGGTTTCCTAATGAAATTCGTTGAAAAGGAAGTTGAATTTTTATTTATAGCGCTGCAAAATGATTAAATCATACTGCGTATTCCAATTTGCAGTATACATATTCAACATCTTCATATCGTAATATCTCATTAAACTTTTCCGATAAGGAAGTTTTAATTATAGTTAAGATAAAATTCGGTTGATTTTTTTTTATTTATACGCGGAACGTATTTTGTATTCTATTAGAATAATCTATTAAGAAAGGAACGTTAGTCGAATTGAATTTTGGTTAAATTTTAAGAAAGAAAAATTGAAAGTCTTTTACAAGGGTTCATTCCAACTGGTTAAAAAATTTGCCAATCATAGTCAAGTTGATGTTATTACAACTTATTTTATATTCCAATGGAATAATCTGCTGAAATGAAAACGCTAATCAGAGCTCTTTTGAATTTTGGCTGAATTTGTATAAATTAAATTTTAATGTAGGTATTTCATTGAAATTGACTGAAAAGAAACGTTTATAATCAAGTTGAACGCATCGGTATTGAATTTTTATTTACAGCGATACAAAATTTTAAAACATACTGTCATTCTCTTTAATCAACGATACTATGTATTTGAATTTGCAGTATACAAATTGAAGGTCTTCATAAAAATTTTATTAAATTTTAATGAATTTTGCTCAAACTGGATAAAAACAAATCATAATCAAGTTGATTTTCGGTTGAATTTTTATTTACAGCGATACAATATTCTCAAATCATACCATGTATTCAAATTTGTAGGATACAAATTTAACTTTTTTATAAAATAAATCATATTTGATTGAATAATTATAACCAACTTGATTTTCAGAATTTTTTTTATAGTTTATGTCCTAAATATGACCTTTACTGACTAGACTGGAACTGTTAAGTAAGAATTGCTTTAAATTTGTTTTGACTAATATTCCCTTCGCAGACATAACTCTACACTTTGAGGTAAAAGAACCACAGCCACAATATGCAGGTTGATTAAAAAATTAGAAAATGTTAGTAAAGCAAAATTAATTTTGGTAAATTACCATGCTTTACTAAGAGTTTTTACTTTTTAAAGCATTCCGTATATTACTAATTTCATTTATTAATTTGAAGCTGTAGAGTTATCGCTGCGAATGATATATTAGTAATATTTTTAAAATAATGCTTACTTAAAAGTACCAGCCTAATGAGTAAAAAAGTCACCTTTTATGTGTAAAAATCATACTAATTAAATTTTATAAAATTTGTAGGTATTTACATACAATACATGCACAATATTAAAAACTCCTCCTACTCTAGTAGATAGAGATAGAATATAGATAGAACTGTGTCAATATTTTGAAGACCACGTTAAAAAACCGTTTTGTTTTGAAGATAAATATGTTAAAAGCTAAAGGTATTAGATGATCTTAGTATTTATTAGTTTTATAATTTAGCGTTTGTATCGGAATTTATGAAATATTTTTACTTCGTACAAAACGCTTCATTACTGATTTAGTGTCTAGCTAAGTAAATCAATTTGCGTGCTATAATTTTATTTTCTCGATAAATATGATAAGTATCCAACAACGTTAAAAATATTAATGAATTCTGTGAAGTAAATACTTACCATAATTCATAATCCACTCATTGCAAATTTATTCATCTTTATAAATTAATCGAATTCGACGAATACAATTTCGTTTACTAATCCGGCAATTAAAATACTGGCAAATTTAATCTGACTTTTCCTTAATAGATATATTGATAACATTAATGGGTTTTCTTAATCCACATTGCAATTTTTTATGGTTATGAATAATCCGAATATTTTACCGCGGAAATGCGTTAATACAGTTTAAAAAAAAATTAGTAAACCTTTGCTAGCCCATAGAGCTATAAAGAACATATTATATATTTTTTATGTATCTAATTTCTGTTAAGCAAAAATTGTTCCAAATGTCACCCAGATATACCTAATGTCCTGTATTTAGTATAACAAAATTTTACCCCCTCCTATCTAAAACTTGAATATCTTCGCGACTCATGCATTATCACTAATTAGTATTCGCCTAACAGAAAAGCTTTGTTATATATTTGTTAGGTTAGAAATGTGCAATTTATAGCAAAATGGGAGAACAAATGCCACGCTTTGTAAAGTAAGTGATTCTTGAGAAGATTTTTCCAAATACCTTTGGTTTCATACCGTTCAATCATGCAATATACCCTAATAAATAAGTTAGGACTTATAGTTATTGCCACCATTCTTCACAAATATTACGAATCAATGATAAATCTTGTCGTCCTATATGTAGGTCATTAGAAATATATGCAACAAATTGCGATTGTACAATTTTTTTTTCTTATGAAAAGTGAAAAAGAGGTTTCGCTTTTTTTTGTATTGGCCACTATTAGAAAAAGGTAGGTACTGCAAAATAGGAGTTATTAGCACTAGTTTTGAACGTTTTGTTTCTTTTTCTGGAGGATTTACGTTGCATGAAGCACTGTCAATGATCGAGGACGATGAAATTGATGCCGAAGGAATCACTCTTTTTAGCCAACTAATGCATGTGATGAGATTACCGATGACAACCTACCTGGTTCTTATATGCGTTCTACGGTTGAGGTTGGCTGTAGACATTTGTCCGATGAAGACTGGGAATCTGATAACGAAATAAAAAAGACTTTCATTTTCTGACAAAAAAAGGAAGGTCTACGAATATGTGATGGAAGACTTACCATCAAATACCTATTCATTCCAGCATGTGGAATGTCATAATGTTGAAGAAGATCCTTCAACTTCTTTGATGATGACATTCTAATATTGATGGTGGACGAAACAAATCGATAGGTATCATAAAGAAAAACAAGACACAAACTATCTCTTTATTTGAAGCAAACTGCTTTTTCGTGATACTTAGTGGATACATACCTTTAGCACGACGTAGGATGTTTTGGGAAAAGAACATAACGATTTGGTTTTGGAATTAATTTCACGAGATAAATTTGAATACATAATGTCAAATCTACACTTTATAGATAATAGAGTGATAGACAAATCTATTAAGTTTACAAAAGTTCGGCCTTTATTTGACCATCTCAATAAATAATTTATGGAATCTCGACGGCTGAAGAAAATCACAGCATAGATGAGGCAATGATGCCATACAATGGCAGACATGAGTATAAACCACGGTGCAATATATCGTACACCATGGTATATACAATATATCCATGGTAAGCCCATTAGATATGGCTACAAACTTTGGGTGCGCACCACTCGTTTGGGATTTATCAACTGGTTTGAGCCATATCAAGGCGCATCGACCAATTTAAGTATAACATATAAAGATCTCGATGTTGGATCTTCCGTGGTGCTTGAATATGCTGAGAGACTAAAGAAAAAATGCCCCAACCTATCGTTTCATCTGTTTTTTGACAATTGTTTTTCCTCTCCGGCTGTACTTGAATGTTTGAAGGAAAAAAAATGTTTGGCACCTGAATGGCACCGGAACAATTCGAGAGAATCGTATACCTAAAACCCTTTTAGAAGAGTCAAAAATAATGAAAAAGAGAGCAGAGGTGTGTTTGACTACTGGAAAATAAAATACACCAACATAATTTTTATCAAATGGCATGACAATAACAATGTCACAGTTTGTTCCAATGTCTGTGGAGTCAGGAGTCAATTTTGTACAGGCGGTAAGACGCTACTCGCAACAAGAAAAAAATATATATTCAAGTTGAACAGCCACACGTTATCAATTTAAACAATAAGAATATGGGAGGAGTGGATTCGAACGGTCCGACCGAAACATTAGTTTATATAGAGTTGGAATTCGTGGAGAAAAGTGGTATTTTCCACTTATCAGCTATTGCATTGATATGGCAATTTAACACAGCTTTCATATTCACAAAAAATCCGGTGGAAATCTGGATCAACTGGCTTTTAGGAGAGCGGTGGCTAAAACAATTTTGATGCAAAATAAAAAGATTTATACTTATCAGAAACTTGATCAAAATATTCTACGTTATGACCGACTTGACCATTATGTCACACCGCAATCTAAACAAACACCATGTGGAGAGCGCCATCAAAAAACAATGTGATGTCGGATTACATGTGATATGCTTTGTTAGGAATCATATAATATAAACTTTTTCGTAGTATGTTTTTTTAATGTCTTACACGTAGTAGGTAGAAAAAAATGTTTTGGTTAAAATACAAATAAAATATTATGTATTATTAGTTATTGTGCCCTTCTTAAGTCCATTTATAAAGCAAAATTTGGAAAAAGTATTGAAATAAACTTTTAGGCATATCTGGGTCAATGAAATATAGATGAACACATTTAAATATCCTTATTAATAGTAGCTCTGCAAAGCATCGTTTAACATTTAAGTAGTACTGTTATTTATTAGAAAAAGAAACATTATATAACGTACGAATGTTTAATACACTTCATGAATCTACAATTCTTATTCAATATTAACGCAAAATAATACAGTCTAGCAACGGGGTCTTCCAAATGAGCAGCGCAAATTTAAGATATGCTGTATATTCACTAGAACTCGCGGTTGACGTACTTGTATAAGAGCGACTTTTCTATTGCTACTATTTTCTTTGGTTTCAAGGCACCTTTTGCCATGAAAAAGTAATATTTCAGACAAAACTGAAATTATTATAGAAATCTCTGATTTTGTTTTTTATATTGTGTCCAAGAATCATTTAAATGCAACAAGCAAAAATTAAAAACAAATGTTTATAAATTTTCGGGACAAATAAAATTTTATAAAATGTGTAGGTATTTGTTTACTACTCCATATATACTAAATATGCACAATATTACCATATATACAAAATATGCACAATATTAAAAACACCTGGTGGTGTAGTAGCCAGGTTCTTTTAAAATTAAAATTAAAAAATCTTTTACAGTTTTGGAGATTCCTGCACTACTACGAATGTTTAGTTCAAGTGAACAGCAGTTTATTGATCTATTTATCTCTTATGTGGTTGCGGATCTATCCCCGCCGCACTGAGGCTTTTGGATTATAGTGCTCTCATTGGTCATTATTCCATCGTTCATCTCTGGCGAAAACGAATATAATTAATTTTCCGTTGAACATAGCACAGTAAACTATACTCAAAAATAAATAGGAAAGTATACCTTTTTTTAAATATTTTTGAGAATTAATATTTTATACCAGAAAATTCCATATTAATGCTATATTTCTATTTTATACAGGGTGTTTTAGAGATGATTGCTAACCCAAACTAATCCAAACTAATGCTTACTTAAGAGTTCTAGCCTAATAAGTAAAAAAAGTCATCTTTAATCTTGAAAAAATCATATTTCGGACAAAACTGAAAGTACAAAAAATATTCGAATATATCCTTTACATTTTGACCAAGAGTCATTTGCAGCCAATACAGAATGTTTGCAAATTTTGAGGAAAAATAAAATTTTATAAAATTTGTAGGTATTATATTTACATACAAAACATAGACAATATTAAAAACACCTGGTACTCTAGTGGATAGTTTAGGAATTGTGCCTTAATGTTTTGAAGACCGCGTTAAAAAAACTTTTTGTTTTGGAGATAAAGGTATTAAATGGTTATAGTTTTTATTAGTTTTATAATTTAGGGTTTATATCAGCGTTTATGAAATATTTTTTCTTCGTACTAGTTAACTTAGTTAAGTAAACCAAAAAAATAATTGCGTGCTATAATTTTATTTTCTGGATAAATATGATAAGTATCCAACAACGTTAAAAATATTACTGAAGTCTGTGAAGTAAATACTTACCACAATTCACAATCCACTCATTGCAAATTTATTCATCTTTATAAGGTAATCGAAATCGACGAATACAATTTAGTTTACTAATCCGGCAAACAAAATACTGCACAACTTTCTTAATTGATAATAATTTAGTATCGATAAAATTAATGGGCTTTCTAGATCCACACCGCAATTCACAGAAACAGTGGTTTTATGATGATGAATATTCCAAATATTTTATGGCGGAAATGTCTTGTGTTAAAAAAAATAGTAAAAACATTAAAAACACCTGGTGGGGCAGTAGACAGGTGAGGCTCTTGGATTGTATAGTACTTCATTGGTCATTATATAATTAATTTTGCTTTGAACACAGGCACACTAAACTACTCAAAAATGAATAGGAAAGAATTTTTTTTCTACGACCCTGCGTTTCTACCGACTTTTCCGCACGCATTTCAGTTTTGAAAGTGTCACTTTCCCGCACTAGTGCGGGAAAATAAAAATATCAATTTTAACATTTCATTTCATTGATTTTTCGACCAATTCACATAACAATTAAACTAAGCTGTGTCAGATGGTTTGGCATGGTAACCAAATATTTGCTATGACAACCAAGGTATGACATCAAGACGTCAAAGTTTTAAGTCGAAGCGTCGTCAAAGTGACAGATTCCGATTTTTTTAAGTTATTTTTAATGGATTCGTCGGACGAACAGCACCCAGAAGCTATTTTGAAGGCCGCAGATGAGGTCAATTCAGACCTATTACCTAGCAAATCAAGAGAAAGATATGACCAGTGCATAGCTTTAGAGAAGAGGTTTGACAGTGTCAAGTTTTACCTTGACCTTTTAATATGCTTTTTAAATTTGTATGCGGTCGTAGAAAAAATAATGTTCCCAACTCATGCGTAAAGTGCATTTCCCGCACTCGACTGCTTACCCGAACTCCGCTTCGCGTCAGTCGGGTAACGGCAATCGCGTGCGGGGAATGTATCACTCTCCGCACTTGTTAGGAAAATGACATTTTTTTTTTATATATTTTTGAGAATACATATTTTATACCAGAAACCAGTGAGAAAGGTCATCTGTATTTCAATTTTTTAACAGGGCGTTTTAGAGGTGATTACAAATTTAAAAATTTTTGAGGTGCCATAAAATTCGGAAGAAATATTTTTGACTTTTTCGAGCATATTTTCTACAAATCTCGGGATCGATTTGTCGCGCTATTTTTTTGTAAGTTAAACCGCGCAATTTTACAGTTAAAACTTCAACTGCTCAACAATAACTATTCCAGCGCAAAACGAATTTGAACTGTGAAATGTCATTAAAGCTTTTAAAATTATAATTTTTTAAAGGTACCATGTGTCTGAAGAGCGACGTAATTTTATCTCATTGCACAAACGCGGATTCAGACAAATTAAAATCGTAGATATTTCGGGAGATGCAAGGACAGTAATTTCAAGAAATTGTTATCTTCTTATTATATATTTAAATTTATTTCAAAGGTACGTAAAATGCAAACGTAGTGTGATAGACATTGAACTGTAAAACATTTGGCACAACAACCGTATGTTTACATCTAAATAAAAAAAATCGCCTACTTTTCTGACTGGCGAGCTTTGTGCATGACACTGAAACAGTTTTTAAGATTTTCGTTTCGGAAAAATACTGGCGCTTGCAGCGCCAGTATTGCCCTTAATCATAAGAGCATCTCAAAATTCAAAACAGCATCAGCATGGCGAATGCGGTATATCAACAACTCCTAGAGTACAATATGCAACTACGAGACAAAAGCACCCATTCTCTCATAGGTTTGATAATTCAGGATGGCCAATTATCTGGCTACGAACCAATACCATTATCTGTAGAATCGCGAAGGACCTCTTGATTGAAGAAATTGGGAAGAGATTAATAAGATGGGAGAAGTGACAGGAAATACCCTATCGGATCGCCGCCATGGGAGATATGACCTTTAAAAGCTAAGCAAGGTCAACGATGACAATTGTAGGTCCTGCAAGCAGAAACTGCGGGAAAAATGAGAATCTGCACCTTAATGCTCGCCGATATTGAAAAATTATTCGCAATTGGTAAATGCCAGATTCTTCATTAAGAAACAAAGAGATGAAAATGCTATACTCTCCATTCGAGAACCCTATACTTATAATCTACAAACTAGTTCAGGACATGAAAAAACTCACATAAGAAATGATGGAAACTATATTAAATAAAAGCTTAAAGCCTGATACCTTAGATAAAGCGATTCTCTAACCCTTGCAAAATTAATATGCAGAAACCGTTGCGTGTGCAAAGAAAAAAAAAACGACCACGTTTAACCAGTTTTTCGATATAAATAAACGGAAAAACTGGTTTCTGCTCCAGATAGTTGCAAAGCTGTACTTGATTAATATTCGTACAATTGGCAAGCGAGTGTTGATCAAACCAACCCCTTTTATCTTCCCCGTACGCAAAAATGCGAGACGCAACCCTTCTAATTCCGTTAAAAGAAGCAAACGTAGGGTTAAGCTCCAAAAAGGGTAAAAGCAAAAACAGGTAACAATATGAAGTTGATTGCGAAAAACTTGTTTGTGCGGTTTTGCGCTCAAACATACTTTACGCCAAAAGTTCACGTGTTTAAATAAAAGAATTAAATTTACTACCCTCATTTAACTGAATCTTTTTAAATGTATAATCCTTGTTAGAAAGAGTCGCTTTTAATTCCAATATAAAATATGTACGTTTGAAATGCCAACTTTCCTGTTATTAACGCTAATGCGTTAGGAAATTAACATAAAATGATTTTTGTTCAACTTTAGAATCATTGTCTAGGGCCCGGGAAATAAACTGCTGTTCACTTGAAACGTATACGATAAATTTTTGGTCTAGTTTTTAATATACTTATCTCCAAAACTAAGAAAATTATTTTTTAATGTGGTTTTTAAAATCTTAGGGCACATTTCATAGCCTATCGATTAGGCTATGGGGCATTTTAATATGGTGCGTAGCTTGTATTTACAGGGCAGTAAACGAATTTTATAAAACTTAATTTGTCTCAAAAATATACACACATTTATGTCCTGTTTTGTTTGTGACATTCAAACAATATTTTCAATTTTGTCGGAAATATGATTTTTTAAAGATAAAAGGGGACTTCTTTTATTCGTTAGCCTTTTTGCGCCTACTCTATTATTGAAACTACTATCCTGAAATTACTATTTGGTTATATTAGTCCCGACAACAAAAAATCCTGATTGGGTTGCATCTGGTTATTCTTCAGTCATATGCGCGAGGTGGATATTGTTTCATTTTGTTTATAAAAATAAAATATTAGATATTTCAAGATAACATTTTTCTCTACCATTGGGACATACAGGGTGAAAAAAATTCGCTTCTCACTATTTGGATCTCGTAAATGGTAAGAGATATAGCAAAGTTTACATTGGGGCAAAGTTAGTGCTCACTATTTTGACATTTTGAACTTTGAGATATCTCGAGTACTTCCGGAGGTATCTGAGAAATACCAAAATTTTCGATTTTTGTTTTCAATTTTTTGTGACGGTATTTTTGAAAATATCAAAAAAATAATGACACTTTCTATAG
The DNA here is from genome assembly GCA_016904865.1 of Pissodes strobi. Taxonomy (NCBI): domain Eukaryota; kingdom Metazoa; phylum Arthropoda; class Insecta; order Coleoptera; family Curculionidae; genus Pissodes; species Pissodes strobi. Next base: position 13,451 of record JAEQML010071466.1, read on the forward strand.
GCACTTTTTAATAATCTATCCTAAGATGTTGTCAGTTTTCTAACTCAACGTTTCAATTTCTCAGAACCATCATCCAGTAATTTTTTTTAAATACGGACCAATAATTTTCACAATTTTTTGCATATTTAGGGGGTAATTTGGTAAAATCCATCACCAGATACTTTAAATTTGTAGGTATTATTAATAAAATGAACACCTCAGACAATTTACAATACTAACAGGCAAGTTGATATCTCAAATTTAGAAAAACCTCCTGTAATTTTGTCAATAACGCCTACAAATTAAAAACATCTGGTGATGGATTTTACCAAATTATTCCCCAAATATGCAAAAATATTGATGAGAATTTCAGTTCAGTATTTTAAAAAAATGGCTTGATGATGGTTCTGAGAAATCGAAACGTTGAGGTAGAAAACTGACAACATCTTAGGATAGACCATTAAAAAGTGCCTTTAGAAAGTGTTAATATTTCTTTGAGATTTCCAAAAATATCGTCACAAAAAACTAAAAATAAAAATCGAAAATGTGGCTTTTTCTCGGATATCTACGAAAGTACTCAAGATATCTCAAGCTTCAAAATGTCAAAACACTGGACACTCAATTGCACAACTTTTTCCCCAATTTAAACTTTGCTGTAGGTATCTCTTACCGTTTACAAGATTACAATAGTGAGAAGCGAATTTGTTTCACCCGGTATATAACCCATTTATTAATACTACTGGGACTGGGCAGTGAGAGTAGCAAATAGGTAATTCTATAAAAAACTTGCATTTTCAGAACCAGTTTTTTGCTAGGATAAATGAGTCTCAATAGACTCAATTTTTTTTTAACAATTCTCCTTCATAGACATGACATATATACTTCATACTTATAGTTTTTAAGTAAAAAATTGAAATGCACAATATACAGGGTGTTTTAAAAAATTACAAAATGTTATTAAAGCAAAACAAATTTTGTAAATGTAGGTATCTTAAAAGCTAGATAAAAAAAATTGTATAGGTTTCAAGTGAACAGCAGTTTAGTTCCTAACATATTTTCTTGTTAGCTTTAAAGTTATTTTTTTCGATGAAAAATAGAGATTTTTAGTTAAAAAAAGTGTGAAGTTAAAATATTTTTTGATTAATCACCTTACATATTATTAAATTTAATGTTATTAGCATCTTTTGTTTAACACGTGAATTAACTGCATGTAAATAAATATATAATACTAAAAAGTTTTGAATAATTAAAGAACCTATAATCTACTGCAAATAGCCAACAATGATTCAACAGCAGCATTGGTGCAATCATAAAAAAAATTGTATTGATACATTGATACCCATAGAATAAAGGTAAATATGCCAGTAAAACTAATAAAATATAAACAATAAAATGAGGAAATATAATGCAAAATATGAAAATAAATACTAATTGGCTCATAAAAATAATACAAACAATTTGTGCAGTAAAAAAATACAGAAATAAAAAAACAGTTTTGAATAGAGAATTATAAAAAAATGTGCCATATTTTTTATTTAATATTTAAAGAAACATAACTTAAAAAGTTGGCCTTATATTAACAAAAATCCAAAATTTCGGATTTTTTTCAGATTGTGGCAATCTAAGATCTAAATTTTTCAAAAAATAAGCCTCTGATGAAACAACGTTAAACAGCTTTTCTGCTCTTAATTTTAAGCTCTTAATTGCTGTTGTCTTAAAATTGCTGATTTCGATTAATTTTAATATAACTTTGTCAAAGATCAAATTGATATTAAAGAAGTTTCCCATTTGAGTTCAATGTCAATGTCTTATCGGCCACTATATATTTGTAAAAAAGTGACCCAGTTCCAGAAATAGAAGAAATATATTATGCAGTCAACATAAGAAATAAAACATATTTAAGCATAAATAAGCATTACATTACCATTGTTATGGATAAACCGCTGAACGTTTCAAGCCGATCAAGCGAATCAAGATAAATTTGAAGACAAATATTTTGTGGACGAATAAAGATATTGATGCGAGGATTGCACAATTTAAGAGATACTTGAATACTGAATACGTTTCTATGGAGTTTTATTTGAAACATCTTATTGCCTGCAGAGTATATAAGTGTCAAATGATTTATTAACAAAATTTTCTAATTGCTGTTTTTTAATGGTATTTTTTAATCTCTTGTTTATAAAGACAAAACATATTTTTCAATTTTTTTTTGTTTATGAAATTCTGATATTTTTTTAAGGCCTGTCATATTTCAGGTTTTTGTGTTAGTAGCAGTAGATCCAATGACGAGTTGGTGAATGTATTAAATTTAGTTTTATAATAATTTATGAAATGGTTTATTAAAAAAAATAAGAGCAGTTAGTTACATTTTTATATATTTTCTGTATTTTTTGGTGGTGAAAAATACCATGCCTATAAACAAAAAATGCCAAGTTAGAATAAAATTGGCTCAATGACTTTATCAAAAAATAAACACAAAATTATTAAAAAAATTAGCACCATGGAATAAAAGTAAATATGCCATTAAAACTGATAAAATATAAAGAATAAAATAGAGGGATGTAATGAAAAATATAAAAACAAACACATCAATAATAGAATTGGCTTATAAAAATGATTCAAGCAATATAGAAAAACATGTAGTAAAAAAACTGCAAAATTTCAGGAACAAAAATATAAAATTCAGTTTTGCATAAAGAATT
>JAEQML010071467.1:0-16134 GCA_016904865.1 Pissodes strobi
AGCAATCACTTAATGCTCTTAAAACCACTTTGATTTTGATTAAATACAAAAATACATTTTTTATTTCCAAATTGAATATTGTGTTTAAAGAGCTACTGTCTATGGAAGTGACTATTAAACCAGGTAGACTTAGTACGTCTAATGGACACCACACTGTTCCAAATATTATGTAATTCATGTATAAAGAGTCTTTTTAATAAGGCAATTGTGGCCCTCGTCTACAAAAAAAAATACTACCATTATCATAACCTAATCAAATCAATATTTTAGTTGTCCAAGGAAAACATCGACTCAAATACAATTTTATTATTAATATCTTTTTAGTTGTTTGTTGGTGCTATGGGAGTCCCCGGCGGAGGAAGAAATGAAATAACAGATAGATTCTTAAGGCACATGCAAATTATCGGAATAGATTCGTTTGACGATAATACATTGAATAAAATATTTTCTACCATTATCGATTGGCAATTTGGTAAAGGTTACGTTGACGTCGTACAAAGAATGGCGAAGGTAATTTAGTAACAAATGTAGTATTAAGCTGAAGTAGTTATCATAATGCCTCTTGGTACTAATTAGGGAGACCCAAATAATTACTGTTATTTAAAATAGTAAAATATATATACAGAATTGGTCATTTCTTCAGTGGCCTGTATTTTGAAAACAAAAATAATATAGTATCACCTAATAATACTTTATAAAACATAAACGTCCATCATATTAAATTTTTAAAAGGTTTTTCTTCTATTTAAAACAAATAATAGACGAAAAGGTGGTAAGCAGTAAAGAAAACGTCTACTGATTTTTGCCCTACATACTACTAATAATAATATATATCCTATATCGATTACAAAACGGCCTTCGACCAGCTCTGGCAAATTCTGAACATCATCATAATTGCTTTTCTCAGGTATGCTATGGAAACCTGACACCTGAAGACCGACATTATCAAAAGAGGAATCTTTCAGTCCGCTATGGTTTTGTCTTGCCCTGAGCCCCCTGTCCAACATGCTGAACTACACCAAATATAGATCTAATATCAAAGGAAATGATAAGACGACACTTAAGCTGAATCACTTACTCTATATGGATTATCTAAAGGTAATGGGAGCCACGAAAAAAAGCTGAATCAAATCTTACAGATTGTTGAGGGTTTCTCAACAGGAATTCAGATGCAGTTTGGAATTGATAAATGTCGCACCATTAACATATTACGTGGAAAGTTGCAATACGGCGAGTGGAGAGACCATTGAATCGATGCGGGATGGGAGGACGAAACCTATAGATATCTGGAAATGAGGCAATCACGGAAGATTAATCATATCCGGTGATGAATCTGGATTCGGGAGGAGGGTTAAGCAAGTCGTTAAATGCATCTGAACAGCAACCCTTTTAGAGCAATCAACAGTTACCCGTGCTCAATGCTTGGATATTCTTCTGGCATTATGTCCTGGAGTAAAACCGATATCCAACAGATACGACGCAAATTAAAAACTTTGTTAACAGAGGCGCAAAACCGCCAGCCTAAATGTTCCAAACGCAAACTAACCCTTCATCGACAGGATGAAGGAAGAGGACCAACGGATATTGCCAGACTGTTGGACCATCAACTAATTTGCGAAATTACTTTTTAACGAAAGCTCAAGATTGAGAACTTCATAGAATTATTCTGCCGCTGATTAGTCGACTTTCCTGCTTGTCTACCAGTGCGAATGTCCCCAGCCTCAGCACTCGATGAGAGAGAATATATATCGAGAAACGCTGCTGCATGGAAGGGATCCGAATGAGGAACGCAGGAACATGTCGACAGACGTGCGTCGAACTATTGTTCTGTAATGAACGCCGATTTACCCTATTCACTTACTTGCTGTAATTTCGGTCTTTTCTTCAACTTCTGTTGAATTTTCTGAATCCAGGTTCGCAGTACCAGTGTGTTGACACCCTATTTGGTCGAAAATAATTTACCTAGACACTTGGGCAACTACCCATATTTCTCCACCTAGTTTAAAACAACTTCATTCCTCTTTCCAGCACTCAATTCTATCCTCAGTTATAATTAATATAATTAAATGAACGTAGGCCAAATTAGTTTGCGCTTTAAAATAATAAAAACAATATGAAAGGGATCATTTTCTTATTTAAGTAGTGATTGGCTCAAATATAGTCACGTATTTTCCGATATGACCTCGTATTTAAAGTTCGCCAGACAATCAGTCTTTGCACAGTAAAAAGAAAATGTCACTGGTATGACTAGCCGCTGTGATTTTCCCTTGTATCAAATTTTCTAGAGGATTAGATTGTATCTGAGAGCCTGATAAGTAAAAACTAGCCAGTCAAGCAATTACGGATTAATAAAAGAAATTCAATTAGCAATAATTATCCGCAGTGATGTACTTTGTCTCATACACTTCCTGAAGATTAATTATTTCGTGGCTTATGGTAAACAAATTCTACAATTTCTACTAAATAAAATACAGAATGACGCTAGCATTGATTGGTTTTAATGGGATAGTCATAATAAAATACTCGAATAACTTTTCCTACTGCATAAAAATTACAGAGTGACGCTAGCACGGAATGGTTTAATGAAATAATCATTAAATTCTCGAGTACATACCACAAGACAATGTTATCAAATATACAGGCACCCTAAGCATTATGATCTTAAAATTACACTTACTGTCTAGGACCGGAACCTGCTTCTGTTGACCACCTGCTTCTTTGTTGAGTAACGAATGTCAACCAGCGTTTCTTTACGATATTTTTCGAACCGACGCGACGCCGACGCCGACGGCATGAATTTGCCTAACTACTTAGTTCTTCCACGAGTCTCTAAAACTGTGAGACACTATGTTCGGTTTGGTCAATTCTGAGGCCATAGTAACAGACTTGAAAAATTAAAGTTATTTTAAAAATCTTCCCGAGTCTCTTTCGGACATTACGACGTACTGCAAGTGAAGATTTAATTAAGACTTTAAAAAATTCCCGGGTCCCACTTGGACATTACGACGTACTACAAGTGAAGTTTCTGGTCAGACTAACTTTTTCCCCAAAAATTTCTCGCTTTTATAGCAGCTTTTGTTCCCAGAAAAATCCGGAATCTGCACACCTGTGGCAATAAAAACACGTGCAGTGTGGTATGACGCAAAACGCTCTAATCTTCACCAAAAACAGCTATTCGAGTTTTAACTGGTTTTGTAAATTCCAATCCCCCTCCCGAGTATTCAAAATTTTACATTCCAAACTTAATTTCGTCACAGAAATTAGCTCACACATGGTTTTTAAATTCCAAGTGGTAATTAAAATTTTGAGGTCACGATTTTTTCGTTTTTGTTTCAATTGGCTGGGTTTTGGAAAATTTTCTTATTAGAAACGCCCCCTGGCCAATGGTTTTCTTTTTAGAACAAAGTTTGGGGGACATGGTTTTTGAAGCTTGCGTTTTGTGTTAGCTATTTCTTGAAGTTAGTTTTCTCTAGTTGCGTGGTAACATGTAGTCAAAAAAATCTAAAGTATAAGTCATCTGTGGTTTAAAATCGGATCCCGTATCGTGTGAAGTTAAACACCATGCCGTTTATTGAAATATATTCCAATGGTAAGTGGTTTTATTTTTAAACAAGCTGTGTTAGTTACTTTACGTATACTTTTATTAGGCAAAATGATTAGCCCTTCCTTGCGATCCTGGCCTTACTCCGTGAAAGTTAGACTTCAATGTGTTTTTAAATCTTATTTAAAAAAATAAAACTATTATTTTAATTGAACGTTCTCGCCCTTGATTTAATTTGAGACTTAGATTAATTTTCGAACAATTAAAAATAATTGTTTAAAGCAATTGTCGATTCAAATTTAACCAGATCAGGTGCTGGCCCTTGGCTAGCATCACACTTCCATCAAGAAAAATGTTCCCAGAAACGGAAGGATTTTTATTGGCAAGTCAAGATCAGATACTTCCAACAAGAACCGACCTGAAATACAATGTCAAAGATCCCCAAATAGAGAGCGATAAGTGCAGATATGGATGCAAAACAACGGAGTCCATACAACGCGTTACTGTAGTATGTCAGTTTTTCTCTGCAACTGAATATATAGGGATAAGCATAATAATATTACCAAGATTATTCATCAGGACATAGCCAGCATTATGGCTTACCCAGGATCGGCTTCTTTATTACAAATATAAATCTCAAATAATTCTAGAAAGCTGCGACTTACGACTCTACTGGGATCGTACAAGCTTAACTGGCCAGATGGTGATGCATAATAGAGCAAATATCACCCTGGTAAACAAATCATTCAAGATTGCAACCTTTGTGGAAATGTCAGTACGCATACCCAAAATCTGCTCGTAAAGACCGCTAAGAAGATTCCTAAGTACCGAGAGTTGGAAATCATAATAAAGAGGCAATGGCAGTGTAATCACGTCGAAACAGTCCCAAAAATAATTTCACTAAACTGGAGTTGTGCCTAAGAGCCTGTAAATAAAGATATAAGTGCTGACTAAAAACCTCTACAAACCCGTTCAGAAAGCTATCATGCTTTCGACCGCGGGAATTTTTCGGAAGTTCATCGGAAACCCCCAAGATCGGAAACATCAGAAGTGTCATCCCAAAAGACCCCCTAACAGGGAAAGGGTTTCCCAGCAGAGCGTAGGGGGAGTGCGGGACAGTTGAACCACATTTCACTGAAAAAATTATTTAACCTTTAATTTTGGGTTAAGTCAAGAACTGTGGACGTTCATAAAAAGCTGTGGCATTTTTAAATCAAATGATGGTTTTGTCTGCGTCCTAAGTTGTTGTTTTTACAAAAAAAAGTAGGACAAGGTGTTTTGGATCAAGTCTCCCCAACTATTGGGAGACATGAACCGGTTAGTGAGGAGACTTGACCATATACGATTCGAGTACTTAAAAATATTTCTTTTAATAATTTGTGAGTACCTATAAGCTTTTAAGTTGTAGTTCAGTAAACAGCTAACATTAAAAAAAAACATTTTATTAATAATTTTAAAGTTTATTAACACAAACGAATAAGGAAATAAGAAAATAATTCGGTAGAAACAAACTTAAAATTAACAGGTATAATTTTTTTACTATCTGGTGTTTCAAGTACAGTTTGGACAAATGAAATCTTCAATGTCTTTTTTTTGACAGCCCAACGCAATCATCATGCATATATCTTTTGCATACAGTTCAAGTCTCGGTTCAAGTCTCCCACTCGGTAACGACTCAAGTCTCCCTCCCGGCATCCGCCATTATTTTTCGTACTTTTAAAATACTTATAAATTTATCTTGCATACTTTGCTTACAGAACTTTAACTGCACTAAAGACTAAAGATAACTACCTGAATATCAAATTGAACACTTACCTTATGTACAGTTAGTCGAGGTAAACATAAAATGTCACGATCTTACTTTTTATATAGTGAAACATAGAAACTTGCCTAATTTCTTTGCTTGACTGACAATCGCTAAGATGCTTTGTGGGTATACCGCCGACACGAAAGGTCATCATTTAGGGTCGGTAGATTTCGGTTGGCGCGAAACATAAATCAAATATGGCGAGTGGTTCAAGTCTCCCCTATGGTCAACCCTCCCGCACTCCCCCTAATCCCTCTGATGCTTAACGCATCTGGGATTAAGTGAATTTTCCCCCGCGAATGCTGAAGGCATAGTAATACTAACCAGTTTATAGGGTAATAATTACAGCTATAATGTTGAAAAAATTCGTAAGTTATATAAAACGCTCATTTAAAGAGCTTCATGATTACATATCGAGAAAGAAATTGATTATTTTCCTTCAGAATAACGCTTTGGTTTTAAGTTATGCAGAAATTTCATAGTTAATTTTTAGTAAACGCTGGAATATATTTCCAGAGTTTATGATAAAAGCAATGCTATGTTACAGACAACAATATTATATAACTCTCGTATATTCTAGTTTTCTGTTGGAGCAACGAATGAAGTATTTAAAGAAGCCACCCTAAAGTTCCTGCCCACCCCAGCGAAGTCTCATTACACGTTCTCGCTAAGAGATTTCTCGAGGGTGGTCAATGGTCTATTGGGAATTCCGCCATCAAAAATGGACGATCAAAATAAATTTATTCGATTGTGGATTCACGAAACTTATAGGGTTTTTCATGACAGGCTTATCGACGATACTGACAGGTAAAGTATAAAAACTAAGTTTGCTATGGAAAGTAAAAAACCACCTTTTTAGAGAGACGTTGTTCCGTATAGTTTTCCAAGCCTGTTACCAGAATTTCCGTACGCCAATGGATAAAGTGTGTGAACCTTTAGTCCCTGAAGAGGAAAAACTTGGACCGCAGCATATACGAAACTTGTTCTTTGGAAACTATATCGAACCTGACGCGGAACCAAAAATATACGACGAGGTGAGTTGCATGTTAAGGAATGACAGCTACTAAGGAAGGAAGATTTCGATATATAACATGCCCTCACAATCTCAGCATCTAATAACTTCAGTAGTCTATCCCTATCAGAGATTTATGGCTTTAATACTGTCCTCTATAAATCTTATCTGTGCTTTGAAGGACATGCCGTGAATGATTTCCCTTTCCTAAGATACCTATTCGAACATAGTATCCAGGTAACTTTATTATGTTCCCAACTATGGAGAGATCCGTACTATTTTAGGGGTAAGTCAGCTGCTGCATGAACATCTAAACATATTTTAATTGATTTTCCTGCGAGCTGCCAGTCTTCCAGCATCCTTGCACATAATGCAATGGTATAGATTTCTGCCTGGTAGTACTGGCACCGTCTATAGATATTCTAATAAGTCCGCTCACTCTAGCGTGCCGCGGAAAATTTCCCTCCTGCCTGCACAAATCCCTCGCCCATCGGCTACACGTCAATGTCACGCCTTAGCCGTGATTCAGTTTTCGCAAGTACTTTCGCGATCGGACAGTGTAAATTTATTTTTACGGAATAGTTTTCGCACGCTTTACGCTATACGCTATTTAAAAAATATATATGGTTAAGATGGATAAGCGTAGTTTTTCTTATTGTACTGTTGATGACTGTTGTGTAACTACACGTGATCTCTCCCTCTTTCTCTTTTATGGAATTGGTAATGAATTATTCAATTTTTATGAGACGAAGTGAAACTAACCGAAAGTTGATTGGACGACTAACCCAAACTAACCAACTCTATTCAAATTGGTTACAACGTATCGGAACCGGTTCAAATGACTAAAATAAGTTGAGACTAAATGAAACTAACCGAAAGTTGATTAGACGATTAACCAAAACTAACCAAATGTATTAAAATTGATTATAACGTATCGGAACTGGTTCAAATGACAAAAATAAGTTGAGACTAAATTAAACTAATCGAAAGTTGATTCGACGACTAACCCAAACTAACCAAATGTATTAAAATTGATTATATCGTATCCGAACCGGCTCAAATAAATAAAATACGTTGAGACTAAGTGAAAGTAACCGAAAGTTGAATGGACGACTAACCAAAACTATAACCAAATATATTAAAATTGATTATTATATCGTATCGGAACCGGTTCAAATGACAAAAATAAGTTGAAACTAAGTGAAACTAACCGAAAGTTGATTCGACGACTAACGCAATCTAACCAAATCTATTAAAATTGATTATAACCTATCGGAACCGGTTGAAATGACTAAAATAAGTTGAAACAAAGTGAAATTAACTGAAAGTTGATTAGACGACTAACCAAAACTAACCAAATGTATTAAAATTGATTATAACGTATCGGAACCGGTTCAAATGTCTCAAGTAAGTTGAGACTAAATGAAACTAACCGAAAGTTGATTCGACGACTAATCCAAACTAACCAAATCTATTAAAATTGATTATAACCCAGCGGAACCGGTTGAAATCACTAACATAGGTCGAGACAAAGTGAAACTAACTGAAAGTTGATTCGGCGACTAACCCAAACTAACCAAATCTATTAAAATTGATTATAACGTATCGGAACAGGTTCAAAGGTCTAAAATAAGTTGAGACTAAGTGAATAAACTAACCGAAAGTTGATTCGACGACTAACACAATCTAACCAAATCAATTAAAATTGATTATATCCTATCGGAACCGGTTGAAATGTCTAAAATAAGTTGAGACAAAGTGAATCTAACTGAAAGTTGATTCGGCGACTAACCCAAACTAACCAAATCTATTAAAATTGATTATAACCTCTCGGAGCAGGTTCAAATGTCTAAAATAAGTTGAGACTAAGTGAAACTAACTGAAAGTTGATTCGACGACTAACCCAATCTAACCAAATCTATTAAAATTGATTTTATCCTATCGGAACCGGTTGAAATGACCAAAATAAGTTGAGACAAAGTGAAACTAACTGAAAGTTGATTCGACGACTAACCCAAACTAACCAAATCTATTAAAATTGGTTATAGCATATCGGAACCTGATCAAATGGCTAAAATAAATTGAGGCTAAGTGAAACTAACCGAAAGTTGATTAGACGACTAACCAAAACTAACCAATTGTATTAAAATTGCTTATGACTAACCCAAACTAACCAAATCTATTAAAATTGGTTATAGCATATCGGAAACTGATCAAATGGCTAAAATAAATTGAGGCTAAGTGAAACTAACCGAAAGTTGATTAGACGACTAACCAAAACTAACCAAATGTATTAAAATTGCTTATAACGAAGGAACCGGCTCATAAAAATAAAATGAGTTTAAACTCGATAGAGAAGTATTCATTTCAATCACGTGTACTGTGCTACTAGCTACGCGCGCTTGTTTTCAATATCTCAGATTAAGCAAAAATAATCGAAACTAACTTTAATTAATCAAACAAGCGCCAAAAACAAATTTAACCCCAACTAACAAACATAACCAAAAAAAAAAGTTGATTAAACCAAAACTAACTACATGTATTAAAATTGATTATAACGTATCGGAACCGGTTCAAATGTCTCAAGTAAGTTGAGACTAATTAAACTAACCGAAAGTTGATTCGACGACTAACCCAAACTAACCAAATCTATTAAAATTGATTATAACCAGCGGAACCGGTTGAAATCACAAAATAAGTCGAGACGAAGTGAAACTAACTGAAAGTTGATTCGGCGACTAACCCAAACTAACCAAATCTATTAAAATTGATTATAACCTCTCGGAACAGGTTCAAATGTCTAAAATAAGTTGAGACTAAGTGAAACTAACCGAAAGTTGATTCGACGACTAACCCAATCTAACCAAGTCTATTAAAGTTGATTATAACCTATCGGAACTGGTTGGAATGACCAAAATAAGTTGAGACAAAGTGAAACTAACTGAAAGTTGATTCGGCGACTAACCCAAACTAACCAAATCTATTAAAATTGGTTACAGCATATCGGAACCTGATTAAATGGCTAAAATAAATTGAGGCTAAGAGAAACTAACCGAAAGTTGATTAGACGACTAACCAAAACTAACCAAATGTATTAAAATTGCTTAAAACGAATCGGAACCGGCTCATAAAAATAAAATGAGTTTAAACTCGATAGAGAAGTATTCATTTCAATCACGTGTACTGTGCCACTCGCTACGTGCGCTTGTCTTCAGTATCCCAGATTAAGCAAAAATAGTCGAAACTAACTTTAATTAATCAAACAAGCGCCAAAACCAAATTTAACCCCAACTAACAAACATAACCAAAAAAAAAAAACATGTCATGTCACCGACGGGAATCGAACCCGGGCCGTAGTATCACAAGCACAGAAGCTGATCCTGAAACGCAACTGCGCATGATTGCAAATAGTCCTACCGCAGACGCTAGACGCTTGTATAGAAACGCAAGGAATATAAGAAAATAAAATATAGTCAGCAAGAGAAATAATCATGGTCCTCAAATCGTCTTCTCGACCTTTGATATAGATCACTGAATAATATCAATTCTTATCAGCTTAATATCACTATCGCTTTGCCTCGCTTTTATAAGTTAAATAAAATAATAATTTCAGGAATAATAGATATTGGTTTAAATTCAGTACAACTATTGACTAACATAAAATTGTCAAACAGAGAAATGTACCATTTTAATTTAAAATCATATAGAATTAAAGAATAAATCTGGCAATACAGCTTTGTCTACAAACCTGCCCTGCGCCGTCTGCGAGATTTCAATAAAAACAAAACAATACATTGAAAGTCGGCAGAGAAAAGTAGTAGCAATTACAGCAGATTTGTACAAGTTTTTAATGATTTTTTTTAAAGAAAAGTCACGAGTAGCACAATATACGTGATAGAAGTGAATACTTCGTTATCGAGTCTCAACTTATTTTGCTTTTTGAGCCAGTTCCGATACGTTATAATCAATTTTAATAGATTTGGTTAGTTTTGGTCAGTCGTCTAATCAACTTTCAGTTTGTTTCATTTAGTCTCAACTTATTTTAGTCGGTTCCGATACGGCATAATCAATTGTAATTGATTATAACGTATCGGAACCGACTCAAATATCTAAAATAAGTTGAAACTAAGTGAAACTAACCGAAAGTTGATTAGACGACTAACCAAAACTAACCAAATGTATAAAAATTTATTATTTCGTATCGGAAGCGGTTTAAATGTCTAAAATAGGCTGAGACTAAGTGAAACTAACGGAAAGTTGATTCGACGACTAACCCAAACTAACCAAATCTATTAAAATTGATTATAACGATCTCGAACCGACTCAAATGACTAAAATAAGTTGAGACTAAGTGAAACTAACTGAAAGTTGATTAGACAACTAACCAACCGTCGAATCAACTTTCGGTTAGTTTCACTTAGTCTCAACTTATTTTAGTCATTTGGGTCGGTTCCCATCGTTATAATCAATTTTAATAGATTTAGTTAGTTTGGGTTAGTCGTCGAATCAACTTTCGGTTAGTTTCACTTAGTCTCAGCTTCTTTTAGATATTTGAACCGGTTCCGATACTATATAATCAATTTTAATACACTTGGTTAGTCATCTAATCAACTTTCGGTTAGTTTGTTTCACTTAGTCTCAACTTATTTTAGTTATTTGAGTCGGTTCCGATACGTTATAATCAATTTTAATAGATTTGGTTAGTTTGGGTTAGTCGTCGAATCAACTTTCGGTTAGTTTCACTTAGTCTCAACTTGTTTTAGTCATTTGAAGCTGTTCCGATACGTTATAATCAATTTTAATAGATTTGGTTAGTTTGGGTTAGTCGTCCAATCAACTTTCGGTTAGTTTCACTTCGTCTCATAAAAATTGAATAATTCTTTACCGATTCCATAAAAGAGAAAGAGGGAGAGAGAGAGAGTCATATACTTTATCTGTCTTGCGAGACGAAAATTCCAAAACGTGTCGTTACATGCATGGCTTTGAAAAATCACTTTCTTGAACCCAAAGAATATCAAAATAGCGTAAAATTTGTGGATTTATAATATTTACTTCACCCAAATTATGTATATAACTTTAGTTATATATGAGTATAAGTAAGTTTGATCGCTGTTTTAACCACTAATTAAGAATAAAAAAAAACCCTAGATGGAAAACACTTTTAATATTTGGGTTAAGATATGGGTGTAGCACGGGTTAGTTGGTGTTTTCAATTTTTTTTTAGTTAAAGACGACATCCACTGTGACAACGCATTTGTCATATTAATAACAAAATGTTATAAGATATCGATAACTATCGAGAGCCGAAAATATCAGGTTAAAATTGTTCCATTGTTGCCTATTTTCCTGTTATATTTTGTAATTTTGTGTTCGTAATTAAACAATACCAGTTGTTTTTGGGTTTCATATTAACTTTATATACTTACTGGTATTTTTATCCATATCGTAGATAATATTTTGTTTATTTTTTACTTATTTATTATAATACTAAATATCTATTACAAAGTAGTATCATTAATGAGCTATAAATGAGACAGAGAATGTCAATAATTGTTCATAACAAATAAATAACACAAACATTAATACATAATCATATTCATATAATTTATTCCTAATAGAACGCTCCCCGTATAAAAATAATCGGTAGCGGCAGTTGGATTATTCATATTGATCGTACACCGTAGCTGCACGCATACATCTGCTGTACCGTGGCCGAGTGTGTTCAAGGTCAACGGCAGTATTTTCCACGGCACGCTAGAGTGAGCGGACTTATTAGAATATCTATAGACGGTGGTACTGGTGTCCAGTCCAACAGAAAGTTCAGTCTTTCCGTATTTTACATATACTTCAACTGCGACTTCCATAGAGGTTTTGGAATCGTCTATAAACCACCAGCTGTCTTTCATCAGCTGGTTAGTTCTGTTCTGAACCCTTTCATCTCAAGGTAAGTTATTGAGCAGGTGAGAGTTGGCTCTTCTAGGTATTATATCTGAGGGCATTGCTAAAACGATGCTGCTCTTCATAAACCCCATAGGTTAATATACGTCACGAGGCGTGCTAGCAATTGTCGAACGTAACTCATTTGGTTTCTATTTCCTAGTAGATATAGAAAGAAGGTATATTTAGGGCTGGCCTTTTTAGTATGTGTTTGCCTTTTCCGCAACGTACGTCTAGACTAGTAAATTTGCTTGCTGATTGTCTCTTCTAGATATATGTCACAATTAATCAATTTATTCAGCAGAACTTGTAGATATTTCACTTCACTCGTACAAAAAAAATATCTTCACCAGCCAACAAAGGGGCTCTTAACTCATGCACCTTTCCTTCAGTGTCAGAGACAAAGAGTTAAAAATGTTTTATTTTTGTTTAGTTTTGAAAATAATATTTTATAGATCCTTGACATGGACCTCCTAATTGAGAAGATGGAGTATTATTTAGGTGAATACAATATGATGTCAAAATCTCCAATGAATCTGGTCATGTTTAAATTTGCAATAGAACACGTGTCCAGAGTTTCCAGAGTTTTGAATCAGCCGAATGGCAATGCGCTCTTAGTCGGTATTGGTGGATCTGGCCGTCACAGTTCTGCCAAACTTGCTAGTGCAATGTCCGAGTATAGTGTATTTGAGGTGAGACAACTCAACGATGAATATAGTCAAAACAATGTAATAAAACTACACATTTCAGATTGAACTCACAAGGAATTATGGTATATCTGATTGGAGGGAAGATTTGAAAAAGTTGTTGCTCAAGGCTGGTATAGAAGGGAAACCTATCGTTTTTCTTTTTGCAGACACTCAGGTAGCAGACGAGATGTTTGTAGAGGATATAAGTACAGTTTTAAATACGGCTGATGTTCCAAACCTATATGCACCAGACGAGAAAGCAGAAATTTTAGAAAAAATGCAAACTGCTGCAAGAGAAATGGTAAATTCATTTGTAGGACGTATATTACATAAAACTTCTAAAAGAACGCAAGTAGACGGTATTTATTTATTATATTACTAGGGAACGTTAATATTAGTATAAAATGTTATAGACGAAGCGTATTATTAGAATAGGGATAGGTACTCAGATATACAAAATAAAAAGCACAACTCAGTTTATGTGCAGAAGTAAAAGCGCCATTAAGTGGCTATTAACTACTATATTTGTCCCTTTTATCCGATACAAAATTTAAATTGTTTTTTTATGTATTTTAATAGCAATATTAATAAAACAAAGAAGTACTCTATTTAAATAGGTATTCTTAAATCTTAATTATTTAGCAAGTAACATTAACGGTTTTTCGTTTAATAAATAATGTTGGTTTTAAATTGAGAAAATAAAATACTAAATTTATTTTTCTGTAGGGTAGGAAAGTTGATTCTACACCATTAGCTCTCTACAACTTCTTCATAGAGAGAGTACGTCAAAATCTCCACGTCGCCCTTTGCTTTAGCCCTATAGGTGATGCCTTCAGGGTACGATGTCGAATGTTTCCATCTTTGATTAATTGTTGTACAATCGACTGGTTCCAGAATTGGCCTGATGATGCCTTGGAACGTGTAGCTAACATGTTTCTATGTCAAACAGACATTGAAAGTGAAATGATACAAAAATGTGTGTCAATGTGCAAAGAGTTTCACGTTACGGTACAAAGAGCCGCTCTTATGTTTTACAGGGAGCAAAAAAGAAAGACATATGTCACTCCCACATCTTACTTGGAGTTGATCCAAACTTTCATTTCGCTCTATGGAAGGAAAGTTGATCAAATTAAGTTACAAATTAACAGATACTTGACTGGATTAGACAAATTGAGCTTTGCCGCTGGGCAAGTAGGCCTAATGCAAGATGAATTGCACAGTTTACAACCTAAATTAATCGTAGCTCAAGCGAAGACTGAAAAGTTAATGATCAAGATTGAACAGGACACAGTTATTGTAGAGAAACAAAAAGAGGTAAACTAATCAAACCAAATTAAATATGTATTCAGGTCCGTAAATATACGAATATTTTTACCATCGTAGGATTTTGGTTTTTTGACAAAATGGGCCAGCCACATACTACATATATACAAATTAAAATACAGAGTAAAATGCATTACAAGATACTGTCAAAATCTAAATATCATTCACAGACGTCACATATTAAAATTTGAGACATTCACATAAATATAATTCAAATACAAAGTAAAATACACAAGATACTCTTCTAATATACTATACTTTCTACAGGCGTTATCTATTACAAATACAAAATATTTATTTGTGTCTACATGCAATCAGTATTCATTCATCTTACAATCTAAATCTATAAAATGAATTGCTCAGCAGAATGCCGTTTAGGTTGTATTTAAGTGTAGTTCTGGGGACATTGTTTACATCAATGGGAAGGACATTAAAAAAAAATGTTGACACGTATTGCGGACCACTCTCACATCTGCCCTATCTGCAATATGCAGACTCCAGATTATCTTTACCCCGAGTACCATAACTGTGAATATCACTATACACTCTGAACTCATCCTGATTGTCCTTAATATACAATAGATTCTCTAGGATATACTGAGATGGAAGAGTTAGAATCCCAAGCTCTGTCAAAAATCTCAAATCCAAGTTTTCTCTAGTCACTTGAGGAGCATGCCCGCATTCTTCTTTTATTTTTCGTGTGCCTATCCGAGTCGGATGCTGGTGCTCATCTGAACAATCATAACTTTATTAACTGCTCCTCTGAACAGTCCCGTGGTTGACTTTCCGAACCAGACTCTTAGGTTTTTCAGTCATTTTACCTTGTAGGATACACTGGATGAGATGGTATCTATCTCCATTACACATTATGTGCCCAAGATATTCTACCTACGTCCGGCACTTTACAGTGTAAATGACCTCACGTTCCTTCCTCATGCGGCGCAGAATTTCCTCATTGGTCACCCTCTGCATCCAAGACACTCTCAGTATCTTTCGACACAACTACATTTCGAAGGCTTCCAGCCTCTTCTCCGTAGCAGCAGTCAGTGTCCAAGCCTCCATTCCGTAGTACAATACAGAAAAGACATAGCATTTTAACAACCTGATCTTGAGGTTTATGTTCAAGTCATGGCCCTTGAAGCACTTTGGCATCTTATTGAATACTGCACTTGCCTTCTCTATCCTGCATCTGATTTCCTGCGAATAGTCCCACTCTTCATTAACACAGGTATCCAGGTATGTGTATCTTCGTACTCTTTCCACACGTTTCCCATTTATAATTAGGTGGTTATCTCGAATAATTCTTTTACTGATGATCATTAGTTTGGTTTTGTCAACATTTATATCAACACCATATTGTTGACTGATCAGTGTGATTTGTATTTTTTTTATGGCAGTAGCACACACACTAAAGGGAGACCCTATGGCGCTCGACGAGCGGTGTGTGTGCGAAGATGATGATTGACACGGCTCTTGAATATTTATAAACTGTAATTAGTGGGAAACAGGTGTCCTGGGAGTGAGTTCCACAGTGATGCAGTGCGCCAGACAAAGGAGTTCTTGTAAAACGATGTTCTAGGTGTTTCCAGTTGTACGACGAACTGGTGCGCTCTTGCCGTCTGTCGTGACTGTCTGACAGGAGCTGCCAGGGGCGGTATGAGGCGGACCAAATCCTGGGAACATCTGCCGTGAAAGTATCTGTAAAACAGAGATATCTCGACTACATGTCTGCGGTGTTCCAGACTATCTAGATTCCGGGTCAACTCCGGGTCGCCGACGAGACGCACAGCTCTCTTCTGAATGGAATCCAGCAGCTTTAAGGTGT
>JAEQML010071468.1:0-16133 GCA_016904865.1 Pissodes strobi
TGGTGTTGAGAAAACTGATCAACTCAATGTTTTAATATTTATTGACTGTTATGTATTATATTTAGTTAAGATAGAATAGTAGCCTTCTCTTTTTTAGTTTGATTTATTTATTTCCAGCTTTGTCAACAAGAAAATTTCTTAGACAATAAAGCATTCATTGATTGATTGATTGAAGCAGTGCATCGTTCCTTCTACATTCGAGACCCTTCATACCGCACAGCATTAGCATAGTCTCATTAGGTGAGTCCAGAGGAGGGGAAACAATGTTTGTATAATAGATGCTTTACAAATCTATTTTGCACTTGCTCAAGTCTGTTCCTGTGGACGGCATAATGCGGAGACCAAATAACTGAACAATATTCGAGGATGCTACGAACCTGATAATTATATAGACACATTAGTGCTCTAGTGTGTCACGGCCCGATTTGGCTATCGTGCGTCGAGGCATAAATAGCCTTAGAACTTGATGCCATTCCGTATGGTTTCGAGCGCAATTATCTTTATTAGCGAAAAACCCTCGTAGATGCCGTCCCGCTTTCGTAGCGCATACTGTTTTGGATTGGTTGTCGGGTTGGGCATCGCGCGCAGTTACTTAATTGCCTCGGAATAATTAGGAAATTCTATTAGTTGGAGTGGCTTAATAATGCTCTTTTGGCTACTCTGAGTAGTTTTTTTTTTGTAGATGCCTATATATCAAAATCCCAGGTTTCCATCGTCTAATTCCCTTGGAACATGTGACTTGTCATGCCATGCATTCATTGGTGGAGCGAGTTTTTCGAAGTAGGGATTCTCGCGTGGCCTGCTTCTCGAGTTTCCGATCTCCTCGCGTCACTCTCTACGTCGACCTTTCTAGGAGTCAAGCAGTTCTTTTTGGGTACCGCTTGGAATCAATTTTTGATTTTACCTTTGCTCATGATTTGACGCGCGTCAATTAGCCATAGATTAAGTGATTACTCGAGTTATTGGAAATTCACCTATAACGAGTAGAGATTTGCAGCATCATATTTTACTGACGTTTTTTTTTATTAAGGCTTAACGCGTTCATCATTACAATTGAATATTTCGGAGTTTGTTTAGATTAAGCGTGTGATTTATTTCACCAAGTAATGCCTACTATTTCTCGTTGAAATACAGTGTTACCATAAATTAATCTGAAGAATTACTGGTCATTTTCTCACCCTTATTCTTTCTTTTTATGATCAGCTGTGATATTTCATTTAACAGTAATAAACCGATTCTTTGTTTGTCTATTTACCTGTTTTCTTTAATTAACTTTTGATTAATATTCCAAAGGAGAAGGTCGCTAAAGTATCTGATTTTTCATTATTTGCGCTCAATAATTGAAAGGCTCTGGATTTACTTTTGATTAATATTTGAGTATTTGTTTATCACTGGCTATAGTTTTTTTTTATTAATATTTGAGTATTTGTTTATCGCTGACTTTAGTTTTCCGGTTAATATTTGTGTATTTGTTAATTACCGACTTTGATTTTTGATTAATTTTTGAGTAATTGTTTTTCCATTATTAATACTGATAAACTGCCGGCATATATATCTGATCTAATTTTCTAACTTATTTTTGTTGTTTTATTGATCGGTTTTCTTGATATAAATTTTTGGTTATCTTTTTATTTTGTCGCAAAGCTTAAGCTAAATCGAGTTCCATATTTCAACTTTGAGGTATTTCTCGCTTGTGCTGTTTACAAGCCCGTGGCGCCTTAAATAAATAAACCCACCCCTACTCTCAGACATTTGAGTTAGGGCCTAATTTATACGCTCGGCGACAACTCGTTCTAGCCTACGCATCGACATACGTAAATTTATTCAATCAAGGCGAGGATATTGGAATTGGCTTTGTCTAGTGTCGACCGCCATTGAGGTACTTGGCGTTTTGTGTCGCGTAATCCGCCCTCTTGTGAAGAGGTAAGTTTTCTTTATTAATTGCAGATGTTTTACGTCTCTCGCGTCTTGATTAATAGCATTTGTGTATTATTTCACTTCTTATTTATATCGAACTCGATTTAGTGACATCATGCTTATTAGAGATTAATTAATGCTTATAGGCTTTTATATTCGGTTGGCGTAGATTTTATTTGTTTTCTGGGTTTCGCGATTGTTTCTATTAATCGTTTTCATTCATATCGAACTCGATTTATTAGCTTAATTGATCGGCATGACGTCAAATTAATTAGAGATTAACTAAAGCTTTTGGGATTTATATTTAAATGGAACAGTCATTATTATTTTATTCACGGGCTCTTGCGACTAGCTTAATCAATCGTTTTTATTTTATTTCCGACGAAATGTAGATTTTCGATAATTTAGTAGTTTAATTTATTAGACCTTTCTGTAGCGGTTTAGCAGCGAGTGTAAAATTTAACCATTGATTTCTATGTTGCTTTATCAAAGGTATCTATTTTCTTCAGCCATAAGTTGTAATTAATGCTAAAACTGATAATTTCATGGAGTTTATTCTAGGTAGAATTGATTATTGTTTTTATCTTTAATTTTAATAATTAATCTTGCAATTAACTTCTAGTGATTCGTGTGGGTAGTTGATTTCAATTATTAATTAGACACTAAACTGGAAAATTCGGTTGTTAATGGTTAGGTAATGCAGTGTTGTTTATTACTAGTTTCCGTTACTAAGGGAAGCCTTCAGATCGCGTTATTTAATGCGAATTACATATTTTCGCATTGTTGTTTACTTTATTGAATTTTATTCTTGAATTATTAAAATAAAGGTAGAGGAACGCTATCTATTTGATTTTAATATTGGAGGTCGTTCAGACCATTTATTTGCCAAATTCATATAGTATTATGTTTTTATTAACGTATATTTTAGCGTTTTTCTTCATTATGTGGCCCGTACTTGAACTTTTCTCTTGAGTTATGCTTTCTACTTGATAATAATATTAGGTCATTCAGACCATTTATTTGTCAAATATGTTTAGTATGATTTTTCATTAAAGTTTATTTAGTGCTTTTTGTTCACCATGCTGCTCAGAAACGATATAGTTCTAATAAGTCAGAAAAATCTCGTCAGTCAGCATGGATTCCATCAGCTTATTAGGGATAGCAGAGATAATTGATATTCTGCGGTAGTTGGCAACGTCACCGTCGCTTCTGTCAGATTTAAAAACAGGTTGAAGATTGGAGAACTTCCACATTGCAGGAAAACAGCCACAATCTGACTAATACTTCGCAATGGCGGAGCCACAGATGATGAAGAATGTTTCAACAAGGCGGCACCCTGTGCGGAGAGGACTTTTGCCTAGCAAAGAAGGGCCATAAGAATAATTACGGGATTTGGATACCGGAGTGACTGCAGATATGCGTTCATACAGAACAATATTCTTACATTTCCATCTCTCTATATCTTGGAAAGTGTGCTTTATATCCGGAGGTGTGTGCAGGGCTTCAGCATGCAGGGAGAGAACCACAATTATAACACACGTGAGAGGGATAATCTGAGAACTGTTCGGTGTAGAATAGGAAAGTGTCAGAGCAGGCCAGCGTATAAAACTGTAAAACTCTTTAATAGGATTCCGACAAAGCTAAGAAATTTGTCGCTAAACCAACTGAAGAGAAAGATCAAGAGTATTCTAATTGCGGGGGCGCCCTATAAAATAGATGACTTTTTAAATATTGATTTTAGTGTGTATTGTGATTAGATAGGTACTGTTCCTATTCTTGTCAAAATGAATTTTAATGATGTTTTTTCAATTTGCAAATAATGTGTGTTTTTTTAAGCTTGACATGTGTGACGTATGTAAGTACTTTTGTATATAACATGAATAAAACTATTTCTATTAAAATCCGTGCTCAAGCTCAATGCTTTTTAGCGTAGGTCGCCTTCAGTTAGAAGGGTCGATTCCTGTTGGGAAGGATCATGACCCGATATATTCTCCCTCCGACACCGGGACTGACAAAAATTACCCTTGAGGGATAGGTCGCAAACCTCAGCAGATGCTACCATATCAGGACCAAACCCGGACCAGAGTGATGCCTTTGACCAATTCCTAATCTCTTGGCAGGCATAAGATATAATAGCAACCTTTGCTCGGTAACTTGTCTCGGCATACCAATATTTATCAACCGCGTCAGTGTATGCTTGACGTTAGAACTCTACTGAATATGGCGAGGTTACTGCCATTAATCAATATATTTCAAATTCTCCTATCTTGCACGCATGGTAGTTCGATGATAATCAAGTTTGTACTGGTCATGTGTTTACTGGGTTGGTCCAGTGTTGCACTCGAAAATGCAGTCCCTCTAACTGCATTCTCCTTTCCTGTAAATATGACGATAAAATCACTTTTTGTAAATTTTCTGGTCAGGACCGCAACATCAACCTTAAAATCGTCAAGCAACGCTCCCACTCAATACTGACAGTTCACATTAAAGTCACTGTCAAGGTGCCTCCTGAACACCAATCCTTATTCCCGATTACCAGCAGCTGACGCCTCCTTAAATTCCTATTGAAACCTACACTTGGGAGTGTCCAGCGGACTGATGGCCCAGCTGCATCAGAAGCCTTCCTAAGGGAAACCAACTGATTCTGGACTTCAAATAATATTAGAATTGGACCTTTTCAAGTTGCTGACACATGTCGTGTTCCTTTGCGACAACAAGTACAATTGTGATTCGTGTAGTGTAGGCCTATGTTTGTGGAGAAGAGGATTGGACATTATCTTGTAAAAATTTAAGAATATAATTTACGCTACTTCTGTGCGTCACTCCAGTTTTCACAACGGCCACCACCTTTCTTTGAGCATCAGACAAATCCGTGCGCGCGTCATTTTAGAAGTGCAAAGGGTATTATATAATTTTAACTCGTTCGTAAATGCCACTCTTTTGTGTTTATTTTTATCAAGTCGATTTGATTTATAAGCAATAAATAATTTCTTTGTACAAATTGAGTGTGGACCTGAAAGCACGACGAGCATACAGGCTCTAGGTAAGGTCCAACCAGAATAGCATCCAACTCATGAAACTCATGACAACATCTCTTAAGGAATTCCAGCATCTAAAACGCCTATTCAAATTAATTGTAAGTGATTTGTGAGACAGAACGAAGAGCAGGGAAAGTTAATAATAGGTAGAATTGTATTCTAATGGAGCTCATCCGGAATCCCAGCAGATATGCGTATGAATTGTAGTATTTTGGTATTTATTTCATATTGCAGAAGTGGTTTGGCTCGATGGTGTAACCTCACACATTATGTAAGTACATCAACTTTGATTTCCTGTATATTGGGCTAGAAACTAAAGCATAATTTATGATAATGAATTAGTGCAAACCGAATCACTATTAAGTACGTTGTGGGTACTCTAAACTAAATATTTGAAGTACTGTTATTGGACCCATATAACTTATAATAATTTAAAAGCATTAATGTGTGTCAGCCACCACAGCTTCTGGTTCTGGACCAGATTGAGTCCCTGCTCCTTTTTTTTTCTCTAACGCTTCTTTTACCACGGCTTCTCAATATTCCACTAGCCAGGAAAAGAGCAAATTTTAATAATAATAAGTTAATTATATACCATACTTAGCAGATCAAACTTTCCAACTCGCAAGCAATTTTATTCATTTTGATAATTTCTAATAACTAATAT
The DNA here is from genome assembly GCA_016904865.1 of Pissodes strobi. NCBI lineage: Eukaryota > Metazoa > Arthropoda > Insecta > Coleoptera > Curculionidae > Pissodes > Pissodes strobi. The sequence goes on from JAEQML010071468.1 coordinate 5,620, forward strand.
AGCTTGAAATAATGAAAATAAATAGTAAATAAACAATTCTTAACTCACCTGTAGGTGTTGGTGCGGTGGGCCCGGAGGGGGAGCCTGTTGCAGGTAAGGTACATTTTGAAGCATGTGAGGCTGGGTTGGTATGCAGAACATGGGGATCTGGGGAGGCGCCTGTTGTTGGGGCACAGTCTGCAAATGAGAATACTAATCTTTGCCATAAACAATTGTACTGCCAGTGAATTCTTAATGTTCTAATTATTTTTACTAATAAAAACACTTGAGGAAATCTAAGGCAAATTAAATTTACACGCGGATACCTTTAAAGACGTGCATGTTGAAGAAACTCTAGTTCTAAAAGAAATAATTTTCAAAATAATAGCCTAAAAGAGAATCCTTCCTATAAGGTTATAAAATATTGCCATTTAAAACACTACATTTTTAATGCGCCTTAACATTGCACGTCCATATGAAACGTACCCCATTAAGCCGGATATAAAATAAATTCACTAAATATCAACAACTGGGTTCATCTTCAGTGGGACACCCTATACAGCGAGACTAAAGAGAGTGAGGATCTAAAAAACTATAGAGAAAAGCTACTAATAAAACTACAACTTGCAGCTTGATTCAGGTCCAGTTTAGTTTGCACATACTACAGACTGCATTCTATATTCGACCTAGGAATTATTTTTAGAATTTCGTCTTCTAGGAAATATAACGCCAACATGCCCCGTACTACTAGCTTGGATTGTTCGAGAGGTTGCTGCAATAATTGTTGATTTTGTTGCTATAATAGGTCACCTATAGCTACACTTGGTTTTTATTGTGTATATGTATGTAAAATTGGTTTAAACAATGATAAAACAATAATTGTAAACACCGATGTTTAAAAGCTAAAAAGTGCAAAATTCATAGCTGATTTTTTCTATGAGAGAGTTTTAGATTACTTTAAATATTCAGACAATAAGTTACTTTGAATTCATCATCAATCAACCCTTTCTCGTATCCACTGCTGGATGTAGGTTCCCTCAATCTTCACATGTCCCGCTCCTGCGCCGCCTGCATCCAGTTTCTCTGACAACGCTTTATGTCATCGGTCCACCTCGTTCGATAAGCTCCTTGTCTTGGTCTCCATCCCAGTATTCGCCTTGTCTGTCAGTCTGGCGACATGTCCTGCTCAGTTCCAGTTAAGAGTAGCTATCAATTTCTCCGTGGGTATTTAAGTTATTATCAATGCAATCTTTGCATAATCTGATATTTTCCGGAAGGTGCCATTTCTGTTCGTGTTCTTATGTACCATTTTTGCACTTTCGTTCTTGATATTAAAGTATACTTTTACTCGGACCACTTCCAGTCGAGAATTTATTTAGGGCCACTATGTCTTGAATAGTCCCTTTTCTATAAAGTCTATTTTATGTTTGGTTGTTCAGTTTGGGCTTATCTATGTCCACTTGCGCTGAGGTTTTTTTATCGAAGAATGAATTCATTGACTTTGAATTATATATATAAAAATACAAATATATAAACTATTAGATTGTTAATATTCAGCCATTCTAGCGTTTTAACATCGATGCAATTTTCCTATATATAAATGAACAAAATTAATTACCTGGTATCCTTGTGGGGGGCCTTGCTGTTGTTGAACAGCGGCTGGATTGTATTGGGCTTGAGCTGGAGAGGGAGTCCCACTCGGTTGAGGCGGTAAGTATGACATCTGAAAAGTAAGAGGAAAGATGAGCGTGACAAACGTCAATGTTATCTAAAAAAACAATGCAATTGGCTGGTGTCATTTAAACGCAATGCCAAGCTCATGTATCGTATCAGAGACCCTATATTATCTGCTAATTCCTCAGGTATTAAAACAAAAAAAAAGCGTGTGCACTATGTGCGCATATCAGAAGTGAAACTTTTTAAACTTAAACGCCCTAGCTTCGGATTTGGATAAAAAATAGTTTTTTGAAATATACCACTCAATTAACAAAAAGGGTAGGCCTAAATGAAAAAAACTATTCTTCATACAAGTTTCGCTTATGTCTTGACAAGGTGATAGAGAAAACCCCATATTTTTATCTTGTAAACTAACAAAGATATCACAATAATTAAACGCCCTAGCCTTATACGTATCTTAACGGATTTGGTTAAAAAATGGTTTTTTTAAATATAATACAATTAACAAAAAGGGAAGGCCTAAATGAAAAAAAAAACTATTCTTCATAAAAGTTTCGCTTATGTCTTGACAAGGTGATAGATCAAATCCCATATTTTTATCTTGTAAACTAACAAAGATATCACAATAATTAAACGCCCTAGCCTTATACGTATCTTAACGGATTTGGTTAAAAAGTAGTATTTTTTTTTAATATAACACAATTAACAAAAAGGGAAGGCCTAAATGAAAAAAAAACTATTCTTCATAAATGTTTCGCTTATGTCTTGACAAGGTGATAGATCAAATCCTATATTTTTATCGTGTAAACTAACAAAGATATCACAATAAACGTCCGTGACTGTTTTTCGTTCCTGCTAGCTCGCCCGCCGTGTGTCGCGACCCTCAAATTTTACTCCCGGCGTGCGTTAAGTAGTTTTACTTCAATAAGAACATTGACTTTAATGATAGGGGTAGACAATGCATTGAGAGAGCTGGGCCTTTTAGAAAGTACTGAATTTTGCACACTATATACCCTCAACAACTTGGGATTGTACTAAGAACTAGGGATCTTTATTTTTATTTAGATTATTATTATTATTAACAAAAATCAGTAAGCGGCTAAACCGATGAGACTGATCTAAAATTAGTAAAGTCACATTTATTAACTAATAGATAAACAATACCACCAGAATAACACAAAGAACAATAACCATCACAATCAATTGACCTATATCACAGTCTATCACAAAAGTTAGATGGTATAATGGACTATAATGTTTGCAGTATTTTTTAATTCTTCATCTAGACGATTCTTGAATTGGTTAATTGATCTCGCTGAAATAGTGTCCTCTTGCAGGTCGCTCCAAGTGTACACCACTCGGTTGCTTTCTTCTTTGAAGCTTATTGCATTTCTCTTTTTCCAATTTCTTGGTATGTCCTCTGTGTATCCTGTTCCGATGATCATTGAAACTATTTTCACAAGAGTAATTCCCACTAGTCCACATGTATGCCTCTATCAAGTCACCTCTAAGTCCTCGATCTTTATATGTCTGGAGTTGCAGAATGGAAAGCCTCTCCAAATAACTGCAACCCTGCAAGTCTGGAGGAAGTTTAATTACCTTTCTTTGCACTTTTTCCAGCATTTCTATATCTTTGACAAAGTATGGGTTCCAAACTGGCATTGCAAATTCTATTTTAGGCCTTATATAGGATAGAGATCATTTCCTTTGAATGGTATTTGAATGCAATTCTGATCAGATAATTCATAGTGTTGACCTTTTTGAGATTTTTAAATCTGAAGTCATAAAAACGCCAAGCTCTTTTTGGACTGTAACCGTCTGAAGACTGTCTCCTTTGATGTAATATACATTCTCTGGATTACCCGGACCTATGTGTAGTACTGCAAATTTATTATGATTTAGGGGGAGCAACCAATTATCCGACCAGTTGCTGATGGTGTCAATATCTCTCTGCAAGACTTCTTGACCCTCGAGTTGATTGCATCATCTGCAAAGTATTCTACAGGTGAGATTATATCATTGGCCAAGTCACTAGTGTATATGATGAATAACAGTGGTCCCAGCACAGAACCCTGTGGCACTCCACTAATAACAGGATTATCCTTTGATACTTGACCATTTACTCTGATGCAAAACTGCCTACCCATTAGAAAGTTCTTGATCTAACTGAGTAGATTCCCCCTAACTCCCAGGTGTTCTAATTTTAAGAGTAGGCTATTATGTGGTACTTTATCGAATGCTTTCGCATAGTCAAGGTATGTAACATCTGTTGGTTCACTGTTACCATGCCAAGTTGTCCACTGATTTAGGGATGAGAGCAGATTCGTCACTACTGACCGTTTTGGTAAAAAACCACGTTACTATGAGGGAAATAATCTATTATGTTAGAGAACTCGGTGATCTCTCTGGTTATTATTTTCTCCATCACTTTGCAGATATTACTAGTAAGACTTACTGGCCTGTAATTTTCTGGATCATGTTTGATCCCTTTTTTGAACAGTGGCGTCACTATCGCAGCTTCCAGGTGTTCGGTACATTGAATGGTTCATTACATCGGCCAAAGGTACCTTCAATGAGCCAAAGCATTTTTGTAAGAAAATTGTCGGCACTTCATCACTTCCAGGACTTGAATCAGTCTTCAGGCAGTGGATGGCCTCATTAACTTTTTCAGGTGTAAAAAACACTGTTTGCAACTCTGAAGTCTAGGAGTTGTTAGGATTGTATTGTTATTGCCCGGATTTTGGCTGAATACACTCATGAACTGGTTAGCAAACCTCTCGGCTATCTCTATGGGATCAATAATTAACCTTTCAGAGGCTACATCTTTTAGGTTGATTGCAGTATTATTTGAATATAAAGACCTCTTGATATACGCATAGAATATCTTATCACCAGCCGTAAGTAAACTATTCTCATATGCTCTCCTAGCTTCAGTCATTAAAGATTTCAGATGGTTATTTTGGGTTCTGTAACTTCTGTAGTCAGCATCATTCTTACTTGCCGTATATTTGTCCCACAAGCAACTTTTCTCCTTAATTTCTTTAAACAAATGATTATTTATCCACGGTTTTACAAATTTTGTTTTCCTTTTTTGCAGTGGTATGAATTGATTGATGCTATCAAAAGTTACTTTAGAGAAAGCATCGTAGTGTGCACATAAATCTAAATTGTTCCCAGAAGTACGAAATTCTTGATTTGATAAGTGGTCATTTATTGCATTATAGTTTGCTTTCCAGCAGTTCCTTTTTTTTCAATTTATGTGTTTTTCACAGATTGATATTAATTTAAGCTGATGCCATAATAACTACATGATCACTCATACCCAACGGTGGTTCTGACCTAATTGATGTGACCAAATTTTTGTCGCTAATTAGTAACAAGTCCAGTAGTGATTTCTGATCATTGCGTATCTTCGTTGGAAAGGTAACTAGCTGTTTCAAATTTATTTCTCTATATGCACCTAGAAAATCCAAGGATTTTTGATCTTGTGATGTTATTGTTAAGGTGTTCCAATCAATTTCCGGGTAAATAAAATCGCCAAATATAAGAGTATTTTCCTTAATATCATCAGCCACCTGCTTTATTAGCTTAATAGCCGACCGACATCAATTTGCTTGAGAAGGCCAATAATAGAACAAATCTAATAAATACCTTTTTAGAATATGGAATGAGACAGCTCGTTTTTGATGCTACGAGAATCTCAGGAGAATCTGCGACTTTAATTGATAATATTTTTTGCAATGTCGTCAAGAGTAAAGTTCAAATTGGACACACCTTCTGTTCTGACCATACTTATCAAGTAGGAGATTTCGTTAATGTGGAGGTGCGCAGTGGATATGTGTTTAGAAGAATCTTAAATAATGTAAATGTAGGCTGTTTCGCTGATAGTTTGGCGCGTGAGAACTGGAGCTAAATGTAGGGCGCAAGCAATTTTGATTCGGGTTTTAGTTGTTTTAACAATGAGTTAATTTCTTACTATAATAGGGTTTTTCCAATAATAATGGTAAAACAAAAATCAAATCAAAGAAAAAGTAGTTTTCCTCGCAGCTCGGAGATGCATGATATAGATGTGACCTAAATAAATTAAGAAAACAAGTGGGTAATCTAGTTGCCACTGGCAGATATGAATCTCTTTTATCTTTGTATAAAGAATCTGTAAAGAAACGACGGCGTTCTTTTCATGACAATAGATTGAAGCATTCATTAAATATAGGTAAAGAGAGCTGGAAAATAATTAACGAACACAGAATTCATAAAAACCATATTAAGGACATTAGAGTTACTGCACAGGATGGCTCTGTTGAAGTTGTAAAGGACGTAAGGGCTATAATAATATGCAACTTGTTCAGTGACTTTTTTTGCTAGAACGACGGAATGTAATTCTGGTCCTTCTCGAGACCTTCATCTAATCAATGTCCCCTCAAATTTATTTTTATCACCGACCGATCGGCTAGAGATTGAAGGCTTAGTACGAAAAACAACAAAAAAACATGCCGCAGGCATTGATGGGATCTCGGCTAAGGTTCTCAGAAAGACTAGTCACCTAATATCGATACCACTGAGCCATCTCGTGAATGAATCTTTTACTAATGGCATATATCCTGAGCCACTAAGGGAGTCTAAATGCGTACCCGTGTTTAAAAATAAGGGATCCAGCTCTGACATTTCTAATTATAGGCCTATCTCTATTCAAAATCAGATCGCTAAAATATTTGAAGCAGCATTCGCTGTGAGACTGGTCAATTTCATGGAACACTCATAACTTTTAAACAAAATTCGACATGGATTTCGTAAACGGAGATCTACTGTGTCGGCCATTGACAGCTGGATAATTTTTGTCTACAATGCCATAAACAATAAAGAACACATCGTGGCGCTTTTTTATGATATGGGTCAAGCATTTGACACCATTGATCATGGACTGTTGCTAGATAAGCTATATGCTTGCTATGGGGTTCGTGGAAATGCTCATTCATGGGCAAAAACTTATTTGGAGAACCGCAAGCAGATCGTTGTGATTGATGGTGTGGAATCTGACAAAAAGTCAAGTAATATTGGTGTACCCAAGGTTCAATATTAGGGTCATTGTTTTTATCATATTTGTCAATGACCTTGAATCATTTTGCTGTACCCCAGATCTGAAAGTGTTATATGCATACGATACGAACATGCTAGCAAAGCATGGGTGCATTTAAAGATCCTTTACACAAATAGTGCACTATGTAAAAATCGACCTCTCCTATTGGTCGATCCATCTCGTATTACGATATGTCTGCGTGATGCAATCGATTTCTATCAAGAGCTCTCGTGGTGTAGAGGTTTATACAGCTGGGTCTCACCTGGACGGCCTAGGTTCGGGCCTAGGTTCGAACCCCGTTGCTAATTTTAATTTTTTTTTTAAAGATTATGTTTCTAAACAGTTTCTTTTTTCTTGATTTTGGGTATGTCTTGGGTTTGTTTGGGTTAGCACCTGGTTAGTTTCCTTTTCTTGAGCCCCCGTAGCGAGCGAAGCGAGCGGAGGGCCATGCGGATCGACCAATTGGAAAGGCCGATTTTTATATAGTGCACTATTTGTGTAAAGGATCTTATAATGCTGCGTGGGGACTGTTTCTGGCAAGTGCACCGCTACTTCGAACTACTTGAATTTCAGACATATTGCTCAATGAGTGGACTAAAACTTAATGCTGAAAAGACCTGTTTTATGCAATTTCTTCCGAAGATTGTGGCGACAAACTATGACTTGCTGATTAAGTTAGGAGGTAAGTCCATACATAGCACTAATGCCTTTAAGCTCCTGGGACTACATGTGGACCAAAACTTAACCTGGGAAATTCACATTGCCCATATATGTAAAAAATTGAGTGTCTCATGTTATGTTATAAAGATGTTATTAGCGTCCTGATGATGTTATATTATGGCATTGTACACTCCCATCTTCAGTATTGTCTACCTTTTTGGGGATCCTCAGCCCCTATACAAAGAGCTTTTATATGTCAGAAGAAAATTCTGAGATGTATGAACAATGAATCTAGAAGAGTATCTTGCAAGCCTTTGTTTCGCAAGCTTGAAATAATGAATTTGCCATCAATGTACATCTTTCAACTTGTAATGTATATTAAAGATAATTATAAAAAGCCCAGTGTTTGTTTTGCTTCAGCTGATACTTCCAGCTTAAAACTACTTTTGAACTTATATTTTCTAGTTTTCATTTTATAAGGTCTACAGGAGATCTGGAGTTTGCCATTGGTTGGTTATTTTACTAGTTCTTCTTCAGTTGTTTTTACGTCTAATTCGGACACAAACAAGTAAGATCTCTGGCTTTCAACTGACATTCCAAAATCAGTGTTTTCACCATGTACTGGTTTGGGCCTGCTTTGTTCAGGATACCTTTTCCGATCTGTCCTTTTTTGACAATACTCCAATTTTCCCCATTTGGTGCCTCTATATTATCATTTGCCCAAGAAAACTCAGATACTTTAGGCAAGGTTTCTGTTTGCGAATTTTGTGGTGTTGTTTTATTTATTTTTGTTTTTGCTGTGTGGTAACTTAAAGTTGAAGTGTCATTCGTAATGTCAAGGATATCATTTCCAGATGGTGCATTTGAACTACTATTCGAACGTGTTTTGGTTGTTTCTGTTGTGGATATCAGCGGCTGCGCTGACGCATGTGCTTTGGTGTTTACACGCATGTTCGAACTGGTTGCGCTTCTTAAATGTCCGTTTGACGGGTTTTTAGACGCTTCCTTTAAGGTTGGAACAGGGGTTATGGTATGCGTTTCCACACCTATTTCCCGCTGAAATGCACATTTTTCGGCCCTTATGTTTTTTTCTGACACTCATTTTTCCACTTTGTCAATTTTCTCGGTTACCTTAACCATATTTTCTTCCATTGATTTGTTCTTTTTCTTTAGCTCGCTAGTTTCTGTTGTATCTAGGAAGCGTACTTTTTCCAAGATGGACTTTTCCATTGATTCCATTCGCTTAATAATTTTATTGACGCTGTTTTCCTGCATTTTACTGTCCATTTCTAGAAGTTTTTTGCTTCCAAAGATTCATTTCTTCATCTTTTTTGATCATAGCCTCATTTATGGCTCTGCTTACATTCTCATTGAGGGAAATGTTTGCACATGTTGAACACTGAACTTGACCCTTACTGCCACTCACCACTTGTGATCTGGTAATTCTAAGAGCACATGATTGATGATAATGCCCTTTACAATCAACACATTGAGCTTCAATTTTTTCGACGTTATTTTTGCACTATTTGCATTTTTTTAAATCAACTTCGGACGACTCGACATCACTCCGCGTCATCTTGAATTTCAGTTTCTTCTTCAATTCGCCTACTTCTTTTAGGTTATCAAAGCAAGTAATGCAGGAAAAGATTAGCATTCTTTTCATCATTGGCAAGCACCTTATTTCAGAGGCCGACATTCCTGCACAATTTCTACACCAAATTTCTTTACATACATCACACGGATACCCGAACAATTCGTTTTTTTTTCTTCTTTAAATACACAATTTTTTGCATTTCAGCACACCGACATGGTTGAATATAGGTTATGTTCTTAAAAGCAATGAATATTCACTGTTTGCTGCGATATTTCAGTTTCTGAATATTTCCAGGAAGTTCTTGTGATAAACTGAATAAACCGTGACAAGTTTTACTTAAATATTCCTTAATTTTATCTATTTCACAAAATATTTCTGAGAGCGCGACTTTACTTTTATTGTTGTTTACATAACCTTTATAACTTGTATTATTTTCATTTATTTGAAGATATCTAACTTTTCCAGTGAGATATAAAGACTTATGTTTGAATATATTATTTAGAAAGCAATACAGGTAAAACGATCATAAGAGAAAATAGCTTCATACCTGTTGAGGTGCCGCAGCCGCAGCTGCGGCATCGTACATCCTAAGAGTAGCCGCGTGCATGGCAGCTACCGTGGGCTGGTAGGCAGCTTGGTTCATTCCGTGCGCAGCCGCCGCTGCTGCCGCCCCCGGATTATAGATGAATTGCGGCATGGGCGCCGGCGCCAATAACGGCTGCCCGGTGACGGCGGCCGCGTGCTGCATCTGGGACGCCATGTCCGTGCGGAGTTGGCTCATTGGTACTGCAAATAAATAATATGAATAAAATAAACAAAATACAAAAGTTAGGCCGATGATTTACGACGTTGCAAGTATTGAATCACTTACTTTTTCTAATCCTATTGGTTTGAGGCGGCTGTGGCTGATACGGAGGCTGACTGATAGCCATATAATGCATGGGCATCATCGCCACGGGCATTGGGGGTCCCCCTGGACCACTTACAGCCGTGATGTAAGGGCTGTGAGACGGAGTCTGAGGAGTATGCGGCCTACTTGCTGAAGGTGTGCTTGGGGACCTGCAAATTTATAAGAAACCATATTTCATGTCGCTAAGAACCACATTTACACACAGATAAAATATTTAAGATGAATGAATGCCAACGTACCTGGGCTGGAATGGCTTAGCCGTGGGATTCAACACAAACTCCTTGGCGTTTGGATTCAATTTCGACTTAGCCACAGTATTCTGCATCTTCTCATTCTCGCTACTCTGGGGGCTCTGCGCAGGGCTCGGCTCCTTCTGGGACCCCACCGACGACAGACTATGATCTGCTCCACCACTAAAATTACAAGTCAAATAAGAAAATTCATTTATTTACAATTAAACAGGTGTCAATTATTTCTAAGCTGCTGAATCTGAGGAAAAGGTTTAGATTAAACAACACACACTCCACTTACCTATTAATAGTGCTCAGATTGCTAGTGCTACTATTAGGCGACGTCCCGGCGCTCTGCCCTTGTACCGGCGGTCCCATATGGGGCAC
>JAEQML010071469.1:0-16132 GCA_016904865.1 Pissodes strobi
ACCTTCAGCAGGAACATAAACATATCATAAACATGGTATTTAGGAATGCCTCAGAACTAACATATCGACCACACGCACCCGAAGAATATGTTCTCCGAGAAGTACTAGAAGAGAGTACTCAAGGTTTTAAACACCGCTCTGAACCCCTGGGTACTACCTATCTTAACCTACACCTTTGGTATCCTTAAGTGGTCTGATCGGAATCCGTTGTCTCTAAACTTGGGTTAGAGAACAACCTTTTTAATTGTGTAAAACAGTAATTTTTTCAATAAAATGCGAACAAAAACAATATTCGTACAAGAGGGATGAAATGCCAAAAAAAAACAGCAAGGTTCAAATGGCCGTATCTCGGTCAATTTTCACGCAAAAAAATTGTTCCGCCCACCATTTTAAAGGAAATTTCATCTATTCTTTTTTATCTGAAGCAATCCCTATACCTATCTAAGCCCAAAAAAAGATACACGCGAAAAAGCAACAAAAAATCAAAAAGTCAAAATTTTCGCTTCTTGTTTTCAAGTTTGTTTCGACTGTTTCAGCATCAATTTTTTTTTAATATTCAAAAAAGGCTATTCCGATGGGAAATTTGATTCTCTACAAAAAGTTTCATATGATATATATCGAAATTTTGGTTTGTTTACGACATATATTGAAAAAACCAAAAGGGGTGGTTTTTCACCCCTATCTTAAATTTTCACCCTCTAATTTAATAGCACTCCGCTAAACCCACTGATCGCTTCCAGAAATAAAAACCCGTGAACGTTTTAGTTCCTTTCTATATGACATAATCAATAGCCTAATAGAACGGCAGACTACAACAGACCGCACATCGTTATCATAGATAAGGAGAAAAAAACTGGAACCATTATTGACATAGCCGTACCGCTATCTTATAACGTCAGACGAACTAAGACAGAAAAAGTCACAAAATACGAAAACCTTGCAGTAGAGCTGAAGAATGTCTGGCAGCTGACTAAGAGTTTTCACAATCCCACTAGTAATTTCGGCTGAAGGGATCACTACGAAGAATATCCTAAAAATCTTCATGATTTCGTATTATCCTAGAACATCATGGGATACGCGCAGAAGCCAGTTATACTTGCAGTTATAATGCCATATAACCCGCAAATTCCTGAAAGGAGCCTGAATGCGAGGAACTGAATTGTTTTTCCACCACCTACTGGATTACCCCAGCCTAATAATCAGGCTAAATCGTTACCAGCGAAAGCTGCGTTAGCGTGGAAAATGATAATAATAATAATAATAATAATAATAATAATAAATAAACTATATAAAAAAAATAATACAGTTAGAATTTACAGTGATCATGTCAGATCATACACTAGTTATGCAGTCTAGTTTTGGTAGCTACTCTATTGAACTACAAATTATTGAATAAATAAATTAGATAGTAAATTAAATGAAGCGGAAATTAGTGGATTAATTCATGAGGATCAATACATGTCAATATTTCAAAAAAGAAGAACCATAATAATAATTAAAAATGAAAATAAATAAAACAAAATAGTAGTACACAAAGACCTACCAATAGAGTATAAATGCTAATATAAAAGCCAACTTGAAAGGAAAAGTTACACCATTAGATATTCTCTGTAAGTTAAGAAGGGAACTTTTGAATAAAATCTGAAATGATTGAATGTTTTTAATGATCTGAAGCTCTACGGGAAAAAATATAACATCTAACTAAATTATAAGTAAAATAACGCTGAAACCCTTCAATGTCTATGCGAGAAACGAGCGTTCAGGTCATGAAGGTAACGGTGAAAAACAACTCACTCCTTAAGAAAAGCTGGTCGTCTACAGCTTTAATAATAGTATTCACACAAAAATGTATAAATGGAGTATTCTATAATAATCCATCCTTAACCAATTTAATACTTTTATACATGTGAGAAATGTGATCGAATATCCTCATTCCATTTTATCAGACGCACGGAGATGTTTTGCACCCTTTATATTGTAATCTACTAAAAAGCATAAGCTACTGAACAAATATCACCCTGTATGTCGCAAGTTTGAACTTGAACTTGGAGATTGTTATATAAACATTCAAGACAAACTATAAACAACGCGAGCAATCAACGGGAGCGACTTTGAACCTTATGCATGCAATGATCATCACTTTGTTTTATATAAATACGCTACCGAACCCTCAGTTCGGGAGACTTAGTCTCACCTCCAGCTCCCAAGGTTAGTCACTTGACGACTGCCTTCTGGGTTCTATCCGCTCCTAGAGTTAGTCATACGACTGCTTTAGGTTCCATTCCTTTCCTACCCAACCTGGTACCGGTTAGTTACTTGACGACTGCTAGGGCCAGGGGTTGCACAACCTCCATAGTAAAGTCTTGACAAGAAGTTTGTCAGAGTGCTGAGAAAGACAAGTGTCTAAATAGTCAGTTAAAAAGTTTAGTGAAATCTCTTAGTGCTCTTAAATAAAACCCAACCCTTAAGAAAAACTACAAATTATAAGACAGTAAACAAAGAACTTTATAAACAGTACTTCTCGCTCTCAAATCATGCGCGACCTAGTACTCGGGTACAAGTCGCCATCGTATCACATTTTTGACTAGACATCGTGAATATTTTATCATTAAGTCGTTTCGCAATAGATGACGTCATTGATCTTAGAACCACGTGGTAGAGATGTGCCGTAATTTACGTTAGAAAAATGATCGGTCAAGAAAAACAATTAAATTATAATTGAAAAATTCAAATTACGCGCCTGTAATCCAGTGTTATTGGGCAAATAAAACTAATGAAACTCAAAAATTTTTATTTACAATATAAGGCAGATTTAGATCACGCGGGCGTCATATAATTTATACAGTTAATTATATAGAAATATAAGTCGCCATCTGCCAGCGGATGCCAAAAGCAACAAGTTTATTGAATCCATGTATCGCCATCTACCGGCGGCCCGCGTCACCGCAGACAGACAGACATCTACGGACGGTCGCCGAAGTACAGTCAAATGCCGCCACTAGTTGGGAAAGGTCAAGAATAGAACTGCATGGTGTGGCCAAGGCCAGGTCCGTATCTGCAAGGAAAAGATAATAAATTAAATACAACTGATTGTTAAATTAAAATGGAGCAATACAACAGATTTGTATAGGAGAAGGAAAATAAAAATATGTATGGAACAAGTACGCAAGTAAAATAAGAAACTAAAGAAGAAACAAGCAAAAACAAAAATGGGAGGTGGGATCAAAGTCTGAATGTAAATTAAAGTTGTACATAGTGAAACATAAATAAGCATAATATATACTCAAGTGTTATTAAGACAAATATATAGATAAAAACACTTAGGAGGTTAAGGAACTATATATAAATAGACAATACACATAGCATAGTACATAGAGGGAGTTATGAAGAAAAAAGAAGCTAGAATAAGTCGTGTTAAGTGAATATTAATGAGCAACTATGTATGCAAAATAAGGTGAAGATATTCATAATAAAGCACAAGTAAATGGCCCAATTGCAGGATTATCATATTGGAGAAAAGCAGGAAAACTGAGTTGCCATTAAAATTGTGTATTGAGAGTATATACAGGAGGAATATATGTGTATACGACCAAATATTATAAAGTAAAGTGTTCTCCGACGTAAATAAGACTGCAGCGAAAGATTATCTTAATGATAAGCAAACAATTTACGCATCGGAAAGTGGAGCGTACGGACTGAAATAGCTATACTGACAGTAAGGATGTTAGCAAAAATTTTGGTACCGCAGAAGTTCAGATAAAATGTTTACATGAGCAAGAAATGTTTACGTAAAGCATGAAGAATATAGAAGAGGCATACACAAGTTGAAAAGTTGTTTATGTAAAGTGAGAAGAAATATAGAAGAAGATGTTTTAAGAAGAAGCATACATAGTGAGGCAATATATAAGCAAAAGGTGTGTATGTAAAACATACATAAGGTAAAATAATGGAGAAATGCTTAAGCAAAAGATGTTTATATAATGTGTTTAAAAAAGAGCATACATGGTTATATAAATAATATTATAATGTCCTATATTTTGTACATAAAGCTAGTCACATAATGAAGCATAGATTTATAAGCATAGAGACATAAATAGATTAACTTATCACTGCCTCGTGATAGATAAGGAAATAATGAAATAACTATGTCATGTAATCATAAACATAAAAATACATAGAATAAAGTGTTCACATAAAGTATGAAAAGTTGCATACATAAGGTGAAATAATAAAAGGAAAGTTATTGAGAAGCATCAATAAGTTGAAACAATTGAGGAAACATACAAAGATGTATATATAATATGAGTTTAAAAATATAGCATACATATATAAGGAAGTAGTAAAGCTAATGAATTAATTATAAATAAGAAGAGATAGAATAAAGTACAGATCAAGTAAAGAATAAGGAAACCTAAGATATGGGAATTTAATATAAAGAAATTGGCAATAGAAAAATAAATATAGGTGTATAGAGAAACAATGTACATATATCAGGAAGATGAATTAAATAATAAGCTGTAAATAACATATATCAATTTACCAGATCCTTGCAAGTTTGGCCCAATCATCTCAGAAGGTGCAGACGTGCACAGGCATCAGCAGTTCATCGAGTACTCAGGAACCAGTTGAAGAGCTATCCAGTTACGACAGAAGTCTCCAAATTCTTCAAGAAATTAGACCTATAAAGCAAAGAAATGCTTAAGAAAAATGTAACAAAAAAAAGTTGAGAAAAGAGCATTACAATCTCAAAAGATATCTAAATATTGTGAGATCTATGGAGTCAGATATAAATTATAACACAACAATGAAAACAGCAGCAGCAGGACATGCAATATTTGGCAAAAACTGAAAATAATTATCAAAAGACGAGACAACAAACATGAATAAAACTAAAGCTAGGCAATAAAATGTAGCAACTTACCTACAGTTGTAGAAAGAAGGCGTGAGGATCCAGTAGTTATGTCGAAAACCATTCCATGGACAGACTGGGGAAGACTGGAACATGTGGTGCCACAGCAGCCAGCAATGACAGTTCGGCCAGACCATAAGCCATTAAGTTCCAGAGACCCTTATTATTCCTATTCCATGCTTCCGTAACCTAAAAAGGCTATAATTAATCTTCACATAACCACTTCCATGTTAAACTACACGTGATCTACAGCTTGGAATTGAATAAATAATCATTGATAAAAATTTTTCTTGTCAATATTCAAGCCCCGCATGGAGTACATGGCGAAAAAGGTCACTTACCCTTACCACGCTTTTCTAACTTCAAACTCAGTCACGCGAAATGTTTCCAAGAAATTCAAACTCATGCATCAAACACCCTTGGATTAGAGTTTTTATATGCTCTAGCATTTATTCTTATTTTCAAAGATATTGGTTATAGGAAATACAACACTTACCTTTTCGCTTCAAAGCACCTGCCAAGATTCAAACTTCATAGGCAAATCTCTGGTCACATTGCAAAAACTGCAATCGGCGGAACAGAAACCGACCAAAAGGTGCAAAATCAGACACAAATCTTCGTCATTATATCAATGTAACAAATATTAATGATAATTTATTTGATCTAGGCGATACACAACGCAAAAAACGCTACCGTATAAATAAATGACGAATTGACGAATAGGACACGACAGCATTTTTTCCCAGAGGTCAAAAAGTTCGAGGTCGACGAATTGACAGGGGTACCAGTCAAAGGAAAAAAAACGAAGAAAGCACCAGGACTACTCGGCGAATACTCGTTCAAGTAGAGATGGGACAGACATATCGATATTCAACAAGGGACACGAAGCAAAGATGGATACTTTCTCAGTCGTTTTCAAAGGGCGCCATCTAGCCACCAAGAAGTGAGGGACAAGCCAGAAGAAAGAAAATATTATAGCGTAAAGTATAAGATACCTTTTATTTTACATATTAGAATAATTGACTGTACGATATTTCATGGAACTAAAATCGGTAAATTGTGTACAGATAAACAATTTAAAATATAAACAGGGTCAGCGAGCTTAAATAAGTCGACTAAAAGAATATAAAAAGTCAGCAAATTTTGTTTATAAGTCAACAAGTATTACTGAGTCAAATAAACTGCTATAATTAGAGACACAAAATGCAGCGAGTAAATATTAGTCTCGTAATCAGGACCGTATTCAAGTGGGAAAATGTTAGATGTATAAAATAATTTAATAGGATATAGTTAATCAACTTTTTTTTTTTAAAAACTTCTTTAAACTATTTGGTAGAATTGTAAATATTATTGAGACGATTTATAAAATGATGATATGATTATGATAAAGATCAACTTTCATGGGGTGGACGCATCCTATGCAGGCTAATTTACTCAATTCAAGCAAGATATCATTGCAATACAAGTATCAGTATTTTATAAGGAGTCGATAAATTGTGTCTAAACGTGGATTGACCAATAGGCGTCTATTAGCCAGTCAACGGTAAAGTATAGATATTCCAAATATGCAAAATACTTAGTGGAGAATTCTAAATTCTACTTGTTCTCTGTTAATCTAGAATTAGAGTTAGGCATAAAATTTCAAAGACAGTTTATAAAAATATGTTTCTTTTTTATTTTATGTACCAAGCACCAGTGGATGTCCATACTAGTCTCTCCAGCAGGCTCTTAATTATGATATCCTCAAACAGTTTAATGGTATGTCAATGCTAAGACATATAGACTGCAGTGGAGGCTAGAGGGAGTTACTAAGGATCAGCCTGGATCCAGAAAGTAACAAGACCACTGATGGATATTTTTTATGTTCTATAAATTGTAATATCACATAGTTTTATGCGGCAAGTTTTTTCGAATTGAGGTCTTTCTTTTTTTTTTGAGCTATAGCGGTCGCATTAATGTTGGGGACCAACATTTTAGAGAGCGGGGGAACGTGTAATCTACTAAAATGCATAAGCTGCTAAACAAATATCATCCTGTCGCAAGTTTGAACTTGAACTTGGAGATTGTTATATAAACATTCAAGACAAACTATAAACAACGCGAGCAATCAACGGGAGCGACTTTGAACCTTATGCATGCAATGATCATCACTTTGTTTTATATAAATACGCTACCGAACACTCAGTTCGGGAGACTTAGTCTCACCTCCAGCTCCCAAGGTTAGTCACTTGACGACTGCCTTCTGGGTTCTATCCGCTCCTAGAGTTAGTCATACGACTGCTTTAGATTCTATTCCTTTCCTACCCAACCTGGTATCGGTTAGTTACTTGACGACTGCTAGGGCCAGGGGTTGCACAACCTCCATAGTAAAGTCTTGACAAGAAGTTTGTCAGAGTGTTGAGAAAGACAAGTGTCTAAATAGTCAGTTAAAAAGTTTAGTGGAATCTCTTAGTGCTCTTAAATAAACCCCAACCCTTCAGAAAAACTATAAATTATAAGACAGTAAACAAAGACCTATAAACGGTACCTATCGAGAAACATGCGCACCGTAGTAATCGGGTATAATAGAATCTCATTTTTTCTGACCAATAATTGTTGTTAAAGTTTTATCGTTAATACATTGTTATTGTTATAAACTAAACGTGCTTACTTTATCATCTCTTCTTACCCCACGTAACGCGATCCCGGTCTACCTCAGTTACCCCCCGGCACGCTAAACAAGGCGTGTCCTCACGAGTAGAACATCCAGTGGTAGATTAAAGGAAGCATTGAGACCTTGTCATTGTACTAATCGCGACGAGGCTCTTCTCTAAGAAGTTATTCTTTAAATAAACGCGCTACCCTCCAAGATACTCGTGACAATATGCGGGAATTGCAATCATCATCCCAAAAAAGTCGTACTTATATAAAATCGCAACAATTAAAATTAGACAAAACAAGCGATTCACATAATCTTAAATTTTCTTTTTAAATCATTATTTGAACGTGTTCCCTAAACCTAAGCTGGTTATCCAAAATAACCCCCAGATTTTTAACAGATTCAACAATGTCAATTTAACACCGTAAAATAGAAATATTCAGTTATTTTAAAATAAATTTATTTATTTTTGTTGCCGAATAGTTTTAAATTATAACCCACTCCTAGGTTATTTAAAATTTTCTGTTTCAGCGTCATATAATCATCTTTGAAGTAAAATACAATTATAAATTAAAATCTTGCATAGATCGTGAATACACTGTGCAATGTAAAATAATATTACAAAACTTGCCCAATTCGTAATTTTAAAATGTCTAAAAAACTGAAAGTTTCTAAAAAATTTGAACAAATTAGTGCAAAGCAATGTAATATTACAAGGCTTGTCCAATCTATAGAAGATCAAATACAAATTTAAATTGAAAGCCTCATTAAAACTACGTCTTATGTAAGGCATATACAAGTTATATTTTATGTAAACTACCTAATTAAGATTTTTAACACATTTAAATAAAGTAGTGTATTATAGTATTACAACTACAAAATATTTAAGGAATTGCTTCAAAAATATTTCAGAATGGAAATTTGAATTCGAAACAATATGTATTATATGATATTACAAATCGATTGGACAAAAATTTATAACCATATTAACAATCAATAGGTGTAAAGGTTATGTTCAGACTCACAGTGTAGCGGCAAAAACAGCAGAACAGGCAGCAAAAACAGCAAAGCAGACAGAAAAAAAACCAACAAAACAGACAGCAAAAACAGTAAAACAGACAGCAAAAACAGCAAAACATACAAAAAAATAACAAAATAGACAGCAAAAACAGCTTATCAGACTAGTTATCTCTGTTTTTTTGGTATCTGTTTTGTTGTTTTTTTCTGTCTGTTTTATTGTTTTTGCTGTCTGTTTTTGCTGTTTGTTTTGCTGTTTTTGCTGTCTGTTCTGCTGTTTTTCCTATCTGTTGTACTATCTGTTTTGCTGTTAAAGTGCGAGTACTGGTTTAGAACATAACCTTTACACCTACTACAATTGAAATAATTTATGAAATGCAATGTTAGGTACAGTAAAGAACTGCTTAATGCATCAATTAAAAAATGCATAAAAGAGGTAAAATTTATTTCTCCTTTGGTCGAATGAAAATTTAGGGTAACATTTTATGTAATAATATGTATAATGTTACTAAATAGAAATCAAAGATGACTGGAATATTCGCCTTCTTTGAGCAAATAAAACGTAAAAACTTATAAAATCAAATTCAAAATCATTTATGTTAAATAATGTAATATTAGAAACTTTGCATCTTTTAAAAGCTTAGAAACACACAGACTGAAGCCTCTGGATACCTGTTCAGCACTTTGTAAGAAAAACAGTTTTACGCAAGGTATTAGCTTTCGAGCACTTTTTAAGATCTCGGGGTTGCGTGGGCATTTTGTAATGTGCCCCAAGGGAACAAAGAGGTCCCTAGCCAAATGCTTTCCTTGGAAATAAGAAATACATTTAAACCTCAACATCCCTTAAATTTAAGAAATTGCTTGGAAATAATGAAGATAATAATTTACTGATAAAAATTTATAAAATTATCTTGTCGCAAGTTTAGAGCAATTTCTAATTCACACGATTTCGTATTCTTATAATATAATATTATACGATAGTTTGTAAATTGCTGATGTAAGGTGGCTCAAGATATTATTTCTGGAAATGTACACAATTAAAAACTCTTATTAAACTTTATTGGTTCAGTAAGTTTGAATCAAATGCTGTATCAGTCTTTCATATACTTCATGTAGAATATTTACCTCCAATTTAACATATCTGTCTGAATTGTATTAAACAATAATTGATTAATTAAATAGTATATATTTTTGTTATTTTAATATTTGTTTTTCTGTTTGTGCGTATAATCAACCATCCGTTGAGGACGGCGAGTAACTAGCATATTTGGATTTTAGCAAAGCTAATTATGCCACGGACACATTAACCATGCTTGAATAAAAAGTTTTGAACTGTTGTAGTGTTAATGAGCCAAGATGGTGGGTCAGATATTTTAGGAGGCTGATAATGTATTATACCCAAGCTTTGATAAACTACCTATCTAGTTCGAACGCTACTTCATTTGACTACATTGCCAAATGCCAAAAGTAAATATTTCCAGAAACTCGAAACTCGTAATCCTATAAATATTTGATTTTTTTTTATGGAGAATGAATTTCTTGGCTTCAAATGCTCTGAATATATTATATTTCCATATTGCTCCCTCCCCTCGCGCAAAAATATGGACTCCAAATATGACACATCACAAGATATGTTCCATTTAACAGGTTTCTTGATATTTATGATATTTAATTAATATGTAACATTTACTAAGAGATTATTTTATCGCATTAGCAGACCTTTCATTATGCATTTAATATTTGATAATCATTTAACCATATTCAAACGAGGTACAATTTTTTTCTTCTTGGAATTATAATAAATCACAAGGATTGCAAGTGGCCCAAACATTTTCTTGCGCTGCGAAGTTAAATTCGATCGAGAACAACGGACTAACGTGGCAAACTTTACACACATTAGCGAGCATGTATGTCATCCTAAAAAACTCTCCAGTTTGATGCTAACGAGCCAAGTTAGCGGGTCAGATGTTCAAGCCTTTGAACATTTAAAGGAAAGTTAATCAGGACGTAATGTCAATTACTTTAATGACCGGCTTTTCTGCGATTAGTTGAAAGTTTCTAGAACTTCATTTCATGATCTCAAATAGGATAATAAATATCATCCTGCGCTATTAATTTTCCTCTTCTTCCTTCTCAGATTCTAATCATGATTTGGAACAACTTCAAGTACAATCCGTTTGACACTAAATTTCATGTTGGCTGTATAAATATCACTCCCGGTTTAATAATTAAATTAGGGACTTTCAAGGAGTATGGGAAGAAGTATGTTCAGGAATTTTGAGTATTATAACACAAAGATAAATTATATTTATAGATGCTCAAAATCATCACTAAAGTA
This sequence comes from Pissodes strobi, assembly GCA_016904865.1. Lineage (NCBI taxonomy): Eukaryota > Metazoa > Arthropoda > Insecta > Coleoptera > Curculionidae > Pissodes > Pissodes strobi. The sequence goes on from JAEQML010071469.1 coordinate 10,903, forward strand.
TTAGCGTCTATATTTAAATCCCTGTTTCTTAGTCTCTCAGGTTTTACATTACGATTCACACCCGATTTATAGATACTATACTATGCGCCTATAGTGCCCAAAAGATGTTAATTTAAAATCGGTTAAAAATATATCAAGTTATATATCAAATTAGAGGGAATTTTACAACGAATTAAAATATCGAATCAGAATTTTTTTATCAATTATCATAAGGGAACTACAGTGCCGAAAAGGTGCTAACTTAAAATGGCTTCAAAATATATCAAGTTACATACCAAATTATAGGGAATTTTACAACGAATTAAAAAATCGAATTAGAATTTTTATATAATTTTTTCATAGTTCTACAAATACCTTAGCAATATTTTGCTTTGCATTGATTTTCAAGGCAAACAAAATGGCCTAAAAATAGTTTTCAAAAAATGCAACAAAATATCGTTTAAATTGTAGAATAATTTTTGAAAATACATTTTCGCTTTTCTGCTTAATATATATTTAAAGATATATTTTTTTTATAAGGGAACTATAGTGCTCAAAAGGTGTTAATTTAAAATCGCTTCAAAATATATCAAGTTATATATCAAATTATAGGGAATTTTACAACGAATTAAAATATCGAATCAGAATTTTTGTATTAATTATCATAAGGGAACTATAGTGCCCAAAAATGGCTTCAAAATATATCAAGTTATATACTAAATTATAGGGAATTTTACGACGAATTAAAAAAATCGAATCAGAATTTTTATATCATTTTTTCATAGTTCTACAAATACCTTAGCAATATTTTGCTTTGCATTGATTTTCAAGGCAATCAGAATGGTCTAAAAATAGATTTCAAAAAATGCAACAAAATATCGTTTAAATTTTAGAATAATTTTTGAAAATACATTTTCCCTTTTCTGCTTAATATATATTTAAAGATATAATTTTTTATAAGGGAACTATAGTGCCCAAAAGGTGTTAACCTAAAATCGCTTCAAAATATATCAAGTTACATACTAAATTATAGGGAATTTTTCAATGAATTAAAAAATCGAATCAGAATTTTTATATTGTTTTTTCATAGTTTTACAGATACATTAGCAATATTTTGCTTTGCATTGATTTTCAAGGCAAACAAAATGGCCTAAAATTAGATTTCAAAAATGCAACAAAATATCGTTTAAATTTTAGAATAATTTTTGAAAATACATTTTCGCTTTTCTGTTTAATATATATTTAAAGTGTATCACAATGAAGCAATTAACTTTTATGGCGTTTTTTACGTGACTGTTTTTAATAGCGCAGCGAAACTTCATTTCGGATGGCGTTACTTGCATGTATGGTCCATGAAGGCAAGAAAATCATATTGTAGTTTGCAAAATATCGCAGACACGTTTCAAAGTATGTAGAGTAAGTAGATACTGAAAAATTAACTTGCTTAATTGAACCTAATATGTTGGCGGATAGTTTGCAATACACTCAAAACCAAAAAACAACATACATAATATAACATCATATTTTTAGGGGTATATAAAGGCAATTTTCCGTCTTTGGGAAAAAATCGAGCCGGTTTAGTTCCTACCGCAAAATCTTCAGCGGTACGTTCCGGTCGAAGGCGAATATGAACTTTCAGGTTTGTTTATTATTGTGGTCACGCAAATGTTTAATGAACTCGTACCTAGAGTCTGTTTGGTATTCCCAAACAAAAATAAAAGACATAATTAATAGTTGCGATGTACTTATTTCAAAAAATGTATTCTCCATTTTTGAACACGTTTCACGTTTTAATCAAGAACACATAAACATTAACAACTAATTGCAACAATTTGTAAAAAATTTAAATGGATATAAACACTTACCTTATCAATTACACATATAAGATCTATTATGCTGCCCACGTCTACGTGATGTTCTCCTGAGCGGCTACCCTGAATGGTGGCTTCTGGTACGACAATTTGTAGATTTACAAAATGCGAAACCAGTCCCTGGCTATTTGATACCTTAAAAAAAAATTCTATGAGAAATATACGGACAATAAATGAATATATTTTTCAACAACCATTTTCCAGCTATATAATCTAATAATGAAATACATAAGTATGTTCATTACACACCAATGAATTCTAGATAGAGTCTGAAGGGTACATTGTTTTATATGTGATAAAACTTTTTAGCGCAGACAGGAAATCAATTAAATGTAGAAATGACGCAGCTCTTACTACTTATGTAATACTGTTAAATGTTTTTGCGTATCTGTCATATTTATCCTGCAATTATTTTCTTTGATATACTTAACTAAGAGCAGAATAAATCCGTTCAATACGTTATGAATATTGTCAAATGAACCCGTTTTGACTATTTTTAATCCAAATATTTCAACTGACTTACATACTGATGCCAGTAGCCAGTAGTCAAGATTTTGGAGCCATTATTCTTCAACATCATGATGGAAATAGGCGTGTTTGTAACCTATTTTAGTAAGGCTATTTATGTGGAAAGGTGGACAACCGATCTTATGGTTACGAAATGCAGTCGGAGTAATGATGTCTGTAATATCGAGAGTTTAGAACATTCGAGATATTCATTTTGCTATTTTGGACTGAAGTGTTAACAGTCATGATACAATAACGGGAGAAGGTCAGATATTGCGCATACGACCGAACATCAGAATCTGTCAATTTTTGTGTCGTAGTAAGGAGCGTAAATATGGCGTCTTATTGTATTCTTTGCTATTGACTCTAGTGTATTTCTTGCGTTTTTTGCTAGTTTTCGGTTTCTGGGTGGATTAATATATTTTTTTTTGTATAGGTTATGGCTTTGCATCGAGTGCATTTAGCCACTACAATAACTTAAATTTAAAACTCAAATGAAACATTCCATCACTCATACCAAATATAACACCAAAATAAAAATTGAGAAGAGACAAAATTATAGGATAGAACTGGGACACACGCTTCACGCCATAGGGGTCCATCTAGGCGACTTTATAAATAACAAACAAAGAGATGGACCAATCGGTAAAATGGGACAGGGAGCATAGGGTAAGACAAAAGGTACTCAGTTTCTCTAAAGCTTTCGCTCGACCATTCTCACAAACCTAACCAATAAGTTGTGAATTATTTTGTCTTGCTTAGACAAAGTCATCACGTTGCATGCGTTGATGGGTAGCTTACTTAGTTCTGCTAGTTTTACCAACAAAAAACAGAATGCACGCTGATTACATAGGCAACTAAAAAGCCAATGATTTAGATCATCTACCCTTGAGTTGTCACAGGCGCACAATGGACTGTCAGCCAAATTCATTTTGTTTAATAGATAACTAACATTGCCATTTTTACCTTGGAATTGATTGCCTTTGGCTCCACAAATGATTAAACTTGGTTTGAATTGTTATAGAGCCTCTTCGGCCCAGGCTCCAGGATGTAAACTGCACAAGTGCAAGTTTAGTGACCCTAATGAAATGGGTACCTATATATCGTCGATTCGATAGCAAGTCGGCTATCGTTTTCAAGAAAGGCAAAAAACTAAACATGAAAATGGTTAGCAAATACAATAAAACAGTAAAAAGCTCTTGTAGATTGTCAGGCTTTAAACTTTTCATTTTTAGTTTTTTGCCTTTCTTGAAAACGATAGCCGACTTGCTATCGAATCGACGATATATAGGTACACATTTCATTAGGGTCACTAAACTTGCACTTGTGCAGTTTACATCCTGGAGCCTGGGCCGAAGAGGCTCTATAACAATTCAAACCAAGTTTAATCATTTGTGGAGCCAAAGGCAATCAATTCCAAGGTAAAAATGAATCCTCCACAACAATATAGAACATATCTACAACATTGCCATGTCCGAAGATTAGTCTTATAAATGTAGTATAGTGACATCGATTTAAATTGGTTTCTTGTAAACTGGGATTAGAAACGAGATGTCTATTGGTTCTGGTATAGAAGTTCGGATTATTAACAGCATACTCTGCATATTTAACTTTCCATTTATTCTTGGCTTCATTTTTCAACTGTGAAATAGCATCATAATATTGTAGACCAAATATTGTAATGTCTTTGCTAATAGCTTCCTTAGCAAGGTTGTCTGCTATATTATTTCTCAGGATGCCGGCATGCCCTTTGACCCAGAAGAAGGATACTTTAATATTTAATGTGCCAGTAATACTAGTTTTTGAAAGATGTCAAAAATTAGAGGATTTTTATAAAGGTTTTTAGTTTTGTTATTCATTGCCTTTGAATCGGTGAATATCAGAAAGTGCGAAGAAGTTTTATTCAGAATTATGTAGTCAAGTGCCTGTATAATCGCATAAGCCTCCGCACTGAAAATGGAGAAACTGGAATTTACTCTAAAGGATTCTCCATAATTATTGTCTTTAATATAAAATGCACACCCAACCCCTTCTGGTGGCTTTGATCCATCCGTGTATACAGAGATGGCGTCTTGTATCTTGTTTGTGATATTACTGATTATATTGTTATTCATTTCATGGCTTTCTGTATACTGAGGAAAGAACGTGTCTGTGTTAAACAAGATATTGTTAAATTTGCCAGTAAAAAGGGGTGCTTGGGGTACTTAACAACTTCTTCTCGAACTTTAGTAGTCTCAATGAGAGCATCTGCTAGAGGTGGTGAGCTTTTGTGCATCCAGTAGCTATTTGTTAGATTGTCTAGTGATACCTGGTAGATTTTGTCAATTAAAAAATCGTTTTGTACAAAGATATTTTTAGCAATGAATGTCTCAGCAAGATGAAGTCTTTTCAAAGATAGAGGTAGTTCACCAGACTCTGCTAAAAGTGCATTTGTTGGGGTAGAGGAAAGGGCCCCAGTAATGATTCGTAGAGCCTTGTACTGTAGACGATCGATTTTTAAAAGCCTAGATTTAGTGGCTGATCCGTAAAAAATTGATCCAAAGTCGATAAGGGCTCTAATATATGCTCTATAAAATATTAACGATACCTTGGGGTCGGCTCCCCAATACCGTTTGGTGACGACCTTCAAAAGGTTAAGACTTTTTTCGACCTTGCCAATAATACTATTGATATGATCTTCCTGTTGGGGAAACACCCCAACACGTGTAGAAACTATCGTTTTTCACCGTATAGTTTAGTGATAACACCCTGTATGTATGTAGAATGAATGTGTCATAATTAAGCACAAAATAGATTTATTTCACCCCGGGTACAACCCAATTTGTCCATTTAAATCAGCATATGCCAGTTCTTTAATGCCCCTTAGTTCAACC
>JAEQML010071470.1:0-16130 GCA_016904865.1 Pissodes strobi
GCAGTTGTAGCTGTAGTGAACTTCATGAAGTTATTGGTCCTAACAGATTCATGTGGCTTAATAAAAAAATATATAAGGTAATTTCACCTAATACCGACCCATCTAAAAAGTACTCCTATTACCGACCCAAAAAATAAATACGAAATAAGTAACATGATTTAATATCATCAGGCCGTTAGCGCCACGTTGCCAGTTGCGCACAACATTTAAATAATGTCACGCGCTCTCTACGAAATCCTATCTATCGAACCGAAACGAAAACTCGTTAGTATGCCGCCAGACTCAGCGAAGTGTGTGAGTTTTATGCCGGAGAAGGTCTATTCAGGTAAGGAAACATGCCAAAATATTAAGCAATGGGAAAGGAAATTATTAAGTTTTTGTACTTTTTAAAAGTTGTTATTGTAGTGTCCTGTCTTATATTCTATTTAAATGCATGTTTAACAGTTAATAAGGCTTATGACATAAAAAAACCGATGAAAATTAAAAAGGCGGTAATGGAGCAACATATTTCGAAAATATTCTATTACCGACCCTAGATCGTTGTTAAGTTTAAACAGCTTCTATTTTAAAAATATATTTTTCATACAATTAATGTAAATATTTTGATAATTTTTTTTCTGGTTTATAGTAAAATAGGGATGCGCTATATGCTCTAATTCCGACCTATACATTTAGTGACCCAAATCTAAATATTTTTAACAAAATATTCTGTTATATAACTTAGCGTAAACATTTATGAAGGCAAACATTTACCTATGTTATTTAATAAATTATTTATGAAACATTAAATCAATCGAATTATGAGCTTAATCTAACCAATAATTATCAATTTTTGCCGTTTTTCGTAATTTTTTCTTAAATTTTATTAAGTCGGTAATAGGATATATCTTGAGCTATTAAAATTCTATTACCGTTCCTTTGAGTCGGTAATTGAAAAAATGGTAGATAATACCGACCCATTATATTAGTATGAATCGTTAATAGATAATACTACGTGTTTGACAATGTTCTATTACCGACCCTAGATCGTTATTAAGCTTAATCAACTTCTATTTTAAATAAATATTTTTAATACAATTAATGTATATATGTTGTTCATTTCTTTTCTGGTGTATTTTAAAATAGGGAAGCGTCGTATTCTCTAATTCCGACCTATACATTTAGTAACCCAGATGTAAATATTTTAAACAAAATACACTGTTGTATACTTTGCGCAAAAAGTTATTATGGCAAATATTTACTTATTTTATTTAATAAATTATATATATCTAATTATCAGCTTAGCCTAATCAATAATTACCAACTTTTCTAGTATTTCTTACTTTTTTCTTATATTTTATTAAGTCGGTAATAGGATATATATTTAGTTAATACAATTCTATTACCGTTCCTTTGAGTCGGTAATTGGGAAGATAGTAAATAACACCGACCCATTATATTAGTATGAATCGTTAATAGGTTAATACTAGTTGCTCGACAGTATTCTATTACCGATCCTAGATCGTTGTTAGGTTTAAACAGCTTTTATTTTTAATATATTTTTTTAATACAATTAATGCATATATTTCGGTAATTTTTTTTTTCGGGTGTCTTTTAAAATAGGGAAGCAGCCTATTTGTAATTCCGACCTATACATTTAGTAACCCAGGCTTAAATATTTTTAACAAAATATAATGTTGTATATTTGTCGTAAACATGACAAAAATTACATTTTTACGTTTTTTTTATAAATTATTAATAAAGCAAAATATATCTAAATATCAGCTTAGCCTAATCAATATTTATTAATGTTTGCAGTATTTCTTAAATTTGATCACGACTGTTATGGGATACTTATATCTTAAGTTATAAAAAATGTGTTATGGTTCCTTTGAGTCGATAAATGGGGGAATAGTAGGTAATACTGACCCATTATCTTAGCATGAATCGTTAGATTTATAATACTTTTTCTATTACCGTTTTAAGTAAGTATAGTTTCTTGTTTTAGGGTCATGGCTCCTAAAATACGAGTTAAATATTCTAAAGAACGGCTCGCTAATGCCATCGAAGCCATAAATAATGGCATGTCTGTTTACGAGGCTTCCAAAACATTTGGTGTTCCAAAGACAACACTTCGAGATAAACGTGCTAGGAAATACAAGAATCCCCACTGCGGTGTTCAACCCGTACTTTCTGTTAATGAAGAAAGGGTGATTGTTGACTGGATTCTTCATTTAGCGGGACTAGGATTTCCGGTTACAAAATCACAATTAATTGAAAGTGTCGCAAACCTCGTTAAGAATCTTAATCGGCCAAACCCATTCAAGAACGGTATTCCCGGAAATCATTGGTTTCAAAAATTTATGTTAAGACATCCAGAAATTACTAGAAGAATTTCTCAAAACCTTACGGCAAGCAGAAGTAGCGTAACCGAAGCGGCCATCAAAAACTGGTTCAAAAAAGTTGAAGATTATTTTAAAACTCACAATGTTATGAATATTTTTGAGAATGGATCCAGAGTCTTTAACTGCGACGAGACGGCATTTTTTTTGTGTCCGAAAGAGAAGCAGGTTCTAACTAAAAGGGGAGCAAAGTTCGTTTATAACAGGATCGCAAATGACGAAAAAGAATGCCTAACTGTTCTGGCAAATGTCTCAGCTGATGGTTCAGTAGCCCCGCCTATGGTGCTGTTTCCTTATAAACGGCTGCCTAAACATATCCCAAAAACTGTGCCCCAAGGATGGGGTTTAGGATATACTGAGAGCGGATGGATGAACACAGAAGCTTTCTATGAATATGTGGCAAATTGCTTTTACCCATGGCTTCAAAAAAAACAAATTGAACTTCCAGTGGTATTGTTTCTTGATGGCCACACCTCCCACATATCCTTGGCATTAAGTGAATTTTGCAAGGAGAAAGGAATAATACCAGTAGCTTTATTGCCCAACTCCACTCATATTTTACAGCCACTGGACGTGGCGGTCTTCAGACCTGTAAAAGCAACTTGGCGTAATGTGGTCCATGATTTTAAAATTAACAATGATCTGGCCAGAATTAAAAGAACCGATTTCTCAAGTCTTGTGAAAATCTGTTTTGATAAATGTTTAAAAGAAGAAACTATAAAAAGAGGATTTGATTGTTGCGGGCTGTTTCCCTTTAATCCACAAAACATTGATTATAGTAAGCTCCTCAAAAGTACAAATCATATACAAAGACCTGTTAACCAAGACACAAATAATACTAATGACACACTTCGAGAATCGCCCAATCATTTTAAAGAACAATTTGAAAGTCGTCTGTCACCTACAACATTTGAGATGTTTAAATCATCAGGTGATGCATGGAATGGAGACCATACTTTTGAAAAATTATTTATGTTCTGGAAATCTCTCGGGTCTACATCGGATATAGAGAAAAATTATGATATGGATATTACGCTAAATGACACCACATTTATTAATAATATTTCAACTGCAGACAATTTTGACGAAGATGCCTGGAATGAAATTGATTTAGAAGTGCAAGAAAATGGCAACGTGTCAGTGTGTAATATTGAATATAACAAAAATAATGTTAATTTACCGGAACCACTGGCAGATATAACAAACAAGAGTCCTAGAAATACGCCAATTATTTTAGACAACACATTAGAAAATTGTATGTCCACGGAATCCACAAGAAATTACACTACACCAACCACTACACCTTTAAAATCCATAACCTATTCAGATGAATCACCCAAGACTAAGTTAAATGAGCTGGTTATAGTCATTCCTTCAATAACTCAAAACGATATTTTTGACAAAATGAAAACGACTGATACTCTTTCACTACCATCCACATCTCGACTGCCATCCAAAGTAAGCTTGCAAGAACAGTGTAAAGAAGCTAAGTGTTCCACTTTAGATAACGTCATGGCTATAAATATTGAGACAAAAGAAAATTCCAGTACTCTTTCAGAAACTACAATTGCCGAAAACACTGAACTCACTAGTGATGACCCTATTTCTTTTAAAATGCCCACACCTTTTAAAAATGCTTTGTATTTCCCCAAAAAACCTGAAGAATCGTCAAGGAAAAAAGTTACCAAAAAAATTACACCTACAGTAGCAATTGCGGATGAATTTTTGGAATACCAAAGAAGAATTGAAGCTGAACGAGAGAAAAAAGAAAATGATAAAAAGCAAAGAAAATCAAAAAAAGAAGCAAAACCCAATGTTCCTATAAAGAAGAAAAAACCCAATGATTCAAATGAATCTGAGGAAACATTAATTGAATACAAGAAAGGGGATTATGTCGTAACAGTGTATGAAGGAGAACTTTTTCCTGGTGTTATTTGTGATTTGAGTGGGCCAGGAATAACAGTGAAATCAATGGAAATAAGTGGTCAAAATAATTGGAAGTGGCCCGCAAAAGATGACATTTTGGCATACAATATTAAGGATATTATTTCCAAGATTGGCCCTCCTGAATTAATTAATAGTAGGGGAACTTATTATGTTCCAGAAATAGAAGAATTAAGAAAAAATAAACAGTAAATAGTGTTAGCCCTAATTTGAATGTGTATTTGATTTCTTATATTTTATAGTATTAGATATTATTACACTCCTTAACTAAAATTGGGTAACAATAATTAGTTATAAGCATTTAAGAGAGGTTTGTTTTCTATTTGTTACACTTGTCTATACTCTTGTTAAAATTTGTTTCCTGACCGATCTCTTTCCCCAAGTGTTACCCTTAGGTTGCTGATTAAAAACTAAATCGTGCTTGTGTCTTATTTCCATAAGCGGTAATAGGTTGCAAAAAATCGGTAATAGGTTCAAGAACATATCTGTAGGACGGTATTGGGATTAATAGCCATATTTTTTTCTAATGGATTTTTTATGAATTTATTAAAAAGAATGGAGATAATATAGTTTATTTTTTAATTTTTATGATATACTAAAACATATATTACTTAGAGTCTTTTTAAATATTAGATAGTATTCTAAATATCCATATGAATAAACCAAGTAATCTTAATTAGGGCGGTAATAGGTAGCTTTACCTTATATAAGGCATTGTAAGAGGTAAGCACTGGGGAGCGTCAATATCTGCAGGTCCACGAAGGCCTGACGACAGTCCTCTCGGTAGCCCAACCCAGCCTACCCTTATGCACCTTCTTTGTAATTTAAAGACTTTGATGGCATGAGGGGAATGACCCCATTCAAGAATCGCATAGCCGATGACCGAGCTTAAGTAGCCATGATACGCTGCTAGTACACTCCTTTTGGAAACACATCCTGAAAGATTTCTTATCAGGTTCACTGACTTATTGAGCCTGCCACAAAGCTGCTGAAGATGACACTCCCATGTCATTGTTGAGCTCAAGAAGACACCCAAAAATTTTACCTCATCAGAGCAGTACTCCAGCAAACGGTGGTCTACTTTGTTCCTCCTCATGCTGAAATTTATGTACTGTGTTTTTTTCCATTCAGACACAGTTTATTTGCAAAAAAAAACAGTTTTCGATGGTAACAGTAGCCTCTTTAATTCCTGAAACATCTATTCGGGATGGGTGGTAGGTTGTAAAAATAGTGGTATCATCTCCAAAAGGACCAGCCGCTCTATTCCCTGTTGGTAGGCAAGGTCATTCATAAAAATAAGAAATAGGATAGGTCCTAGGACCGATCCTTGGGGAACTCCATATCTCACCATGCGTGGGGTCGAAATAATACCATTAAAATGGACTGACTCTGTGCGGTCCGACAGGTATGAGGTTATTAATTGAATACTCTCTGCCTGAAAACCATAGTGGGGTAGTTTGGAAAGAAGGATATTATGTGAGACGCAGTCAAAAGCTTTCGTCGTATCAAGTCCCTCCTCAAAACCCCCTCACAATACATTCAATGGCTAGGGTAGTGCTCCATTTGTTTCTAAGACCAAACTGATTTTGAAAGAAGACATTATTTTGTTCAAAATGTGTACTTATTTGTTTTTCAAGACCGATTCAAAGATTTTTGATAAAAAGGATGGAAATAGGTCGATAATTTAAGCATTCATTATTGGATTCTTTGTTCTTATAGGTACTTGATAGGTACAAGGTACAATCCTGGCAGTTTTCAGCACCTGAGGAAACACATTACAGTCAATAGCCTGGTTTATAAGTTTTGTCAAAGGGGACAAGATGAGATTTTTCAGAGTTTTTATTATTTTTGCATTGGTGTCATAGCAGTCCTTGCTTTTGTTTGATTTTATTTCATCAATCTTCTGTCTTATCTCATTAAAGGAGACATGGGAGAAATTAAAAGGAACGTGACTTGCATTTTCACTAAGGTATTCCGAGATATGCTTATTGGATGTGGGAAGGGATTGAATAACCTGATCTGCTATGCTAGAAAAAAACCTATTGAAAGAAGATGCATCCAGTATTGAGGAAGACCTCGAGGTGAGGGAGGGTTGATTACTCTTTATAACACGCCACACATGGCCGATTGGGGGTTTTCAGCACTCTTAATGTAATTGTCATAAGCTGATTTTTTGGCTCTTGATAGCTCTAGGCGGTAAGGGGCTCTATATTCTTTGACACTCTTAAGAGGCATAAGCACAAACTTTTGCTTATTTAAAGAGGCTATTAATTTCAATGGCCCACGCATGTTAAATTATTGTTAAACCACTCTATGTGAAAACATTTTTTATTTTGATCAACTAATTTGGATTTTAAAGGTAGAGCTTTCTCAACTGACGAGACAATTATGTCAATAAAAATTTGAAATTTATTTTCTATGTCAAGTGAGGGGTCACAGATAAAATCCCAGGTTTGCCAGTGGTTGACTGTTCGATGTTGTTAAATATATTATCCAAACATCAACTTCCACGTGTACTAAAATTTACAATGTCATAGATATCAGCAGTAATGAATAAGTTTTTAACATCTAAAGTTTTTTGGTCTCCGATCAAAAAAAGAAACATTTCAAAATCACCCCCAGGTGCTCTGTAGATTGTTATTATCTGCACGTTGAACTCACTAGGATACGCACCAGCGACCTCAAAGTGCTGCTCAATGCAAAACTCACCAAGACCCACAGCATCTATGTTGGTTCTCAAAAATTCTGCTACACCACCATGTATTTTTTTCTTCCTACAAAAACCAGAAACAGCAATGTAACCTCCAATATTCACAGTCCCAAATTGCTGAGCACTGAGCCAGTGCTCATTAACAAAAAAACAGTCAACATTTTTTTCATTGAGAAGTATTTCCAGATCATTACCTTTTTGATTTAGACATTGAACATTTAGATGTAAAATAGACAAACATTGTTTAAAATTTTTATTATTATGTACAGGGCTAGATTTTAGAGATATATTTTGAATCAATTTTGGTTTTGATTTACCCGATTCTGATGTCCTTTCTGATATCGGCGCTAAATGTCCAAAAAATGGTTAACGATGGTACCCTTTGGCCACAGACCTACGTTTAGGTACATGTTTTTCTTTTCATATTGTTACGTTTTTCCCGTGGGTTCTTAACAGAATTACAACTTTGCTATTTTCAACTACTACTCTCTTTATTCACTACCACTGTATACAATTTAACTCACTAAACTAGTCTTATAACTTTACCACTAATATCTATTCAACACTCAATAATTAACTGAACTAACTCCCACATTCGCCTTAGGTCTGCTTATATATAATCTCAAATCTATCACGAATATCGGGAAGTATTCCGAGGCCACTCTATATGATCTCGACGAGGCCATCGAGATAATTCCAGCGATCCTGAATCTTCGCGACCGGCCGGGCGATGAATCATAGAGACAAAGAAGCGAGCGGCACGGCGGCTAGCTCTATAGGGTAGCACAAAAACGTTCGGACGGTTGTTAGTCGTGACAATATGGTACTTCCAGTTTAAATGAAGATTTATGGTGATCTCTTGTCTTCATCTTATCACACCTGCAGCCAGCCTCCAAGTTGTTGTTTTTAAGGAAAACAAGCACAGCATTTGACTCATCTTCGGGCGCAAAGCCTGAGAGGAAAATGTAGGCTTTCTTTTCTGCTATTTTAAGACCAGTCTCAGCTTCATTAGAAGTATAGAACTGAGTACTCATATAAAATTGCGCTGCTAAAGCTGCTAATATCCTATATGTATGCATAGATAAATATAAGGCGAATGTATGTTAGTAACCTGTCTTTTTTTTGGTAAGTAAGTCGATGTAGACATGTTACGTAATTTTTGTGTATTTTGTTAGTTGTAAACGATATACGTACATCTTTATATACAAATGCTTTTTTTCCTTTTTTTTTTCGTGAATTTTATTGAACTATGTTCCTTGCCTGATTGGCTATTCTGTAACTTTCTTACTGTGTTTTTATTTTTTGGAACATATAAATGATTATCTATCGATCTGTCTATATATTTATTAATTTAAAGGTATTTTATAATTTTGATGTCTTATATTGTCACGACTAACAACCGTTCGAACGCTTTTGTGCTACCCTATAGAACTAGCCGCCGGCGCCGCCCCGTGCCGCTCGCTTCTATGTCTGTATGAATCATCGCCCGGCCGGCCGCGAAGTTTCAGGATAGCTGGAATTATCTCGATGGCCTCGTCGAGATCATATAGAGTGGCTTCGGAATACTTCCCGAATATTCGTGATAGATTTGAGATTATATATAAGCAGACCTAAGGCGAATGTTAGTCAGTTCAGTTCAGCTAATCATTGAGCGTTGAATAGATATTAGTGGTAAAGTTATAAGAGTAGTATAGAGTGTTAAATTGTATACAGTGGTAGTGAATAAAGAGAGTATTAGTTGAAAATAGCAAAGTTGTAATTCTGTTAAGAACCCACGGGAAAAACGTAACATTTGGTGTCAGAAGTTGGATTGTCAACGAAACCGTTTCGATTGGTGGATTCTGTAAAAATTTTATATCGTTCTATGGTCAATACGAGGCAACAAACGGCAGAAATGGAGCAAATAAATAAAATGTTGGCAGATTTCATGGAAAATCTAAATGCTGAGAGGCAAGCAGAACAGGACAGGCTTCAAAAAATTTTTCAAGATCAAGAAGATAAAAAGCAAGCGGATCGGAAAGAGGAACAGGACCGGCTTCAGAAAATTTTACAAGATCAAGAAGACAAAAGACAAGCAGAGCAGGACCGGCTGCAGAAAATTTTACAAGATCAAGAAGAGAAAAAGCAAGCGGATCGGGGAGAGGATGAACGTAGAAGACAAGCAGAGCAGGACCAGCTTCAGAAATGGATGCTTGATGTAATTGTAGGCGAACACGGAAAATTACACAAAATATTGGACGGGCAAAATGAGAAATTTGAAAAAGAAGTAAACAATATACAAAAAGAAGTTGGAACTGTACAAAAAGAAGTAGGAGACGTACAGAAAGAAATGAAGAATCTACAAGCAGAAGTTTGAAGACTAAAAAATCAAGGATCCACCGAGAGGGTATTCGCCACAGGACAACATATTAAACCTCCACCCTATGACGGTCAAACATCCTGGACAATGTACAAAAGGCAATTTGAAGCCGTTGCTGTTGGCAACGGTTGGAATAATGAAGAAATGGTTACATCACTAGTGGTAGCGCTTCGTGGATCTGCCCTGGAACTACTGCAGACAATTCCCATCAGCCAACATTGGAAATATGACATACTTGTAGCTGTCCTGGTGAGACGATTTGGCGACCAACATAGAAGACAGCTCTATCAGGCACAAGTTAAGTCCCGACATCAGAAGCCTGGTGAAAACTTGCAAGAATTTGAGGCAGACATTAGACGTCTCATTCAATTGGCCTACCCGGGAGCGACAGGGGAATTTCAAGAGGAACTTGCTACCCAATATTTCGTGGATGGTATTAGAGATCCAGAAACTCAGAAAATGCTACGCCTAGCCAAATTTGATAATAGCAGCGAAGCTTTGGGTCGAGCCCTAGAAATCGAGGCGGCCTGTAATATCTCCGAGCCAAAAATCAGGGCCGTATCCATCCAGGAAGAAAAGCCGACAAACACCTGTGAATTAACTGAGATGGGCGAAATTTTGAAGAAATTAACGGAAGTTCTTCAGGCCACAGGGAGATTCCGGGAGCCAATTGAAGATAGGCCACGTAACCGAAATACATCAAGTCAGTGCTATAGATGTGGCAGGACTGGGCATTTCAAAAGAGACTGCCGAGTACAACTACGGTCTAGATCTCCATCCAGAGACGCTAGGGCCTCCAAGTCAAATCAGGAAAACTTCAATTAGTCAACATTGCGGGGCGGGTGTTGGCTAAGGAAGATAAAGCCCCCAGGATCGTCTCCATAAAAAGCCTAGGAAAAGCCGCCGACAGTCTAACACTTACAGGAAAGATCAACGGAAAAGCCATAACAATTACTGTTGACACTAGTGCGGAGGTATCTTTGATAAGGTCCAACAGGGTAAATAGAGTAGAAGTTCTACCCATATCAAAGAATGTAGTTTTACGTACAGTTACCGGTGAGACAGCTGAAGTACTTGGGGAAATGGATATCGAACTTTAACTGGGACGAATAAAATTACACCACACAGTGTTAGTCGCCGACATCGAAGACGAATTTATTTTGGGGATGGATCTCATCGGTCAACATGGATTCTCTTTTGACAACAAGCTTAATCTTCTGAAGTTTGGCACCGAAGAGTTCATCCTTAACAAATCAGACGATGGCACACCGATTCAAGTAGTGGCGGCATGTACTGTCAGAATAAGCGGAAATACAGAGCAGATAATTTCTGGAAAATTAGAGAAGGATTTTGGAGGCTGCATCGGACTTATCCAACACCACGATTTGCCTTGCAAACACCTCGTAGGCAAAGCAGGATAGCAAATATTTCATCCAATTCCATCAAAATTAATAAAGGAGATGTAATAGCCACTTGCGAGCCGGTGCAGTGGGTAACCAGTTGCGAAAAGCGGTCCGAAGTAACACCCTCAACACCACCTAAGGAAGTCCTAGAACATTTCCAAAAGTGGTGGCATTATCTGTCTTCCGAAGAACTGAAGAGAGCTACACAATTTATCAAAGAGCAGAGAACAGCCTTTGAAAGGAAAAATGGCAATCCTGGAAGAACGAACACCATAAAACATAGAATCGACACTGGAAGTGCTCACCCCATACGGCAGCATCCTCGGAGGCTAATGGTGACGAAGCAGCAAGAGGTTACCACATTAGTCAACAAAATGCTTGACGATGGAATTATTGAAGAATCATCAAGCCCATGGTCGTCTCATGTGGTCTTAGTCACCAAGAAGGATGGGACCACCAGATTTTGCGTGGACTATAGAAAGCTCAATGACGTCACCAAGAAAGACAGCTATCCACTTCCCAGAATTGACGACACGTTGACGACACTAGCAGGTTCCCATTGGTTCTCAACACTAGATTTAAAAAGCGGCTACTGGCAAGTAGGCATCGACGAACAAGAGAAGGAAAAGACTGCCTTTTCTACCGGAAGTGGTTTATATCAGTTTAAAGTTATGCCCTTCGGACTATGCAATGCCCCCGCTACTTTTGAGCGTCTTATGGAAGTTGTTCTACGAGGCCTCACTTGGAAGACATGCCTGGTCTATCTTGATGATATAATGGTAATGGGAAAAACTTTCGAAGAGCACCTACAAAACCTGCATGAAGTTTTTACTAGGATCAAGAATGCTCAGCTCTTACTGAATCCAAAGAAATGTTTTCTTTTCCAACAAAAAGTTGAATTTCTCGGGCACGTCGTGTCATCAGAGGGAATCCAAACTGATCAACGAAAGATAACAGCAATCAAAGACTGGCCTCGTCCTCGCGACAAACACGAACTGCGGAGCTTCCTTGGATTATGTACTTATTATAGAAGATTTGTCGAAGGATTTGCAAATATAGCTGCACCTTTGCATAAGCTCACTGAAGAACGAGCAAATTATAACTGGGATCATAACTGTGATTCTGCGTTCAGGAAATTAAAAGCGGCTCTATGTTCTAGTCCAATATTAGGATATCCGGAACAAAAGAGTAAATTTGTATTGGACACAGACGCCAGCAACACCGGCATCGGAGCAGTTTTATCGCAAGTACAAGCAGGAGAAGAACGGGTTATCGAATACTACAGTCGAACACTTTCGAAACCTGAACGTAACTACTGTGTAACCCGAAAAGAGCTTTTGGCAATAATACGGTCTGTTGAGCATTTCCATCGATATCTGTACGGGCAAGAATTTCTGATAAGGACTGATCATGCAGTAAATGGCTTTTGGATATGAAACAGCCTGAAGGACAGGTAGCCAGATGGCTTGAAAAGTTACAACAATATAACTTTAAGGTTAAGCACAGGGCGGGGAGATTGCATAATAATGCAGATGCTTTATCCAGAAGGCCATGCGAGGATAATTGTAAGCATTGCCAAAGAATAGATCAACAAGAAGGAATTACTCCCATTAGGCAAACTAAATTTGAGGTTGATCAGCAGTGGACCACAGAGCAACTTAAAAAGGATCATCTTGAAGATAGTGAAATGGCACTATTGCTAAGAGCTAAAGAAGAACATAAACCAAGACCAAGCTGGAGCGAGATATCAACTAAAGGACTTGCCTTTAAAACTCTGTGGGCTCAGTGGAACTCCCTGGTGATGGAAAATGGACTTCTTAAACGAGCATGGGAAAGCGCCGATGGAAAAGTAGTGGAGACACAGTTAGTGGTACCAAGGAGGAAGATATCGGAAGTTCTGGAAGAAGTTCATAATGGTCTGGTGCTCATCTCGGAGTGAACAAAACGATTGACAAGATTCGCGACAGATTTTACTGGGTCAACTACTGCCAGGATGTGAAATCGTGGTGTCGGCATTGCTCAACCTGTGCCGCAAGCCAAGGACCCAAAACAAGATCTAGGGGCAAAATGAAACAGTATAATGTGGGCCTACCGTTTGAACGTATCGCCATTGACGTAGCTGGCCCTTTTCCAGAAACAAATAATGGTAACAAGTACATTTTAGTGGCAATTGACTACTTCAGTAAATCGCCTGAAGTATTTGCGATCCCCAATCAAGAAGCTGTTACCATAGCAGAGGTTCTTGTGAATAACTTATTCAGCAGATTTGGTGTTCCGTTAGAGTTGCACTCAGATCAAGGACTCAACTTCGAATCCAAGGTTTTCCAGAAAGTCTGTGATTTACTCAACATCCATGAAACACGGACTACCGCCTTACATCCACAATCAGACGGCATGGTTGAAAGGTTTAACAAGACCATTGAAGAACATTTGTCAAAGGTCGTAGATGAACATCAGAAGGATTGGGACCAACACATACCACTATTTTTAATGGCCTATAGATCAGCAGTCCATGACACGACAGGACTAACACCAGCCATGGTTTTATTACCTACATATTATTCGGAACGCCAGACAACCAGGATATGGAAATTCAAGACTACGCAGACTCCCTTAAGGAAATGTTACTATGCGTCCATGAATTAGTCAGAGAAAACACGGAGAAAGCCAGCGGCCGAATGAAGACACGATATGATTTCAAAGCTAATTCTGTGGGATTTCAGATGAACGACAAAGTCTGGTTATATAATCCGCAAAGGAAGAAAGGAAGATCTCCGAAGCTTACGCCAGTATGGGAAGGGCCCTATACAGTCATCAAAAGAATTAATGACGTAGTGTATAGAATTCAGCGTAGCCCCAGAAGCAAACTGAAAGTGGTCCACCTCGACAGGCTGAAAGCATATCACGGACATGAAGTATCTGATCGGGACGATCAGGTTTAAGAGAGAGGCAATGTCACGACTAACAACCGTCCGAACGTTTTTGTGCTACCCTATAGATCTAGCCGCCGCCGTGCCGCTCGCTTCTCTGTCTGTATGAATCATCGCCCGGCCGGCCGCGAAGTTTCGGGATCGCTGGAATTATCTCGATGGCCTCGTCGAGATCATATGGAGTGCCCTCGGAATACTTTCCGAATATTCGTGATAGATTGGAGATTATATATAAGCAGACCTAAGGCGAATGCAGTCAGTTAGTCCAGTTAATCATTGAGTGTTGAATAGATATTAGTTGTAAAGTTATAAGAGTAGTTTAGAGTGTTAAATTATATACAGTGGTAGTGAATAAAGAGAGTATTAGTTGAAAATAGCAAAGTTGTAATTCTGTTAAGAACCCACGGAAAAAACGTAACAATATTTTTGCAAAATGACTGAATTGTTTTTTTAATACTTTTAAAAATATCTAAAGAATTTTAGAGGGCAAAAGATGATATTGTAGAAAATAGTTGTAAATATACATTTTTTTCGGTGATGACAAGGCAAGTTTTGCGCACTTTTACAAACCGAATTTTCAAAATATGCTTTTTTCGGTCCACCCTAATATCCATGTATATCTGAAGAAATAAAAAATGTTTAATTAGAACGAGATATAACATACAGGATAGAATCGAAAATACTACGAAAAAGATAATTCGATTATATACTCGATAGAGTCTGAACGGAAAATATGTTATGGTTGTAATATTCTTACGCGTAGTGGAAATGTAAAGAAAATGTGATGGAGAACACTAAAATTTCTAATCGGAACCCACAAGGAACATATACATTTTTCACTGGGGACTATAATGGATTTGGATTGTTTAAAGAGAGTGGGAGAGACTCGGACAGAAAGTACGGAAAAGTAAAAGTGCCATACTTAAAACCCAAAACACAGCAGACAGCCAAACCTATTAAAATTGAAGTTATTACCAACGATTGATAAAATTGTAGAAATAATAATTTAAAAAGTTTTGCTATATTTGGATCAATCGGTCTTTAGAGACAACGACTTTTGCGAATCAGCGATCATTGCATAAGTGCCTCGTGGAGAAATGCTATTAACTAGAGAAAAACAGTACTTAATGGATTTCTGGAACTTAAATATGGTTTTGAATTTGAAACCGTTGGTCGCGAAATTTTGTTGAACAAATGGGCTATGTATGGTGCGACGGACGGGTTATGAATTATTTTAAAGACCAGATAAGTATCACAAACGAAAATCCCTAACAGTGGGCCAACAGATAAGTCGAGGAAATGGAGTGTGTCACAGTGCAAGGTGTTAGCCCTCTATTGTTGGTAATTTAACTAAAAAGAGTGTGTGCTTAAGACCCTACGACAGAAGTGAAAACTTCAAACGGTATCAAAAACTCTATAAGAAATAGCATTAACCTATTAAGTCCTATTTTGTATGTATACGAAAAAACTTTATAGGGCCTGCGATATCTATATATAATTTGCCTAAAATACGAAAATGATAGAAATAATCCACAAAATTACAATATGAACAAATGCTCGACGTTTAAAGGAAAATTTTTCCTCGAAATCACTCATAAAATCGGCAGAAACCGCTACTCTTCGCTTGAAAAATGTTCAAAATTCTTTGGTCCTGGCCTTTTTGCCCAGCTGTAAATCGATTTAATTGAGATTTCAGCAGATACGATAAAAACTATGACGCCCACCGATATGCTGGAAGTTGAATTTTACCTCGAAATCTGTCATAAAATCGTCAGAGACTGGCGGAAATTGCAACTAATTAACCAAAATACCAAATTTTCTGATCATGACCCATTTTTCCGGATTCAAACCGTTTTCAAAGGGATATTATTACGCAATTAAATGTGTAAATCTACATATTATTTTAACTTAACGTTATGTTAAAATATTGGAAGATCCATTCCTTCAAGCTGTCTATTCAAAATTCTAAAAAAGCCGAAGTATAGAAAACTTGAGAATTTTTTACGATTTTGTGCAAGTTTTCCTTTAACATCCTTTTCCATTCCTTTTCGTATTTCCCGATTTCGTACGGAAAATTGATACTATTTATACTAGAGATATCGAGGTTTACGAATCTCGAATTGTTTTTGAAAATAGCGGTGGGTGTCATGTACCATTAAATTAGATTAACTGAACATAAAAAAATCAACATTTTCAATCGTATCGATACGATTTTTGTTATTTTGTACTCGTAACCCTTCTCTTTAATGCGCGGATCTTTGGTTGCTCCATATTACTCGGTTTTTCAGTAATAAGATATTATGGGGTGACGTCTCATGGCGAAAAGGTTTTTGGCGTAGATCCTCACCAAGTGACTTTTTTATAAAAAAAAAATTCGGATAAAGTAAACACGTCCAGTCTATA
>JAEQML010071471.1:0-16130 GCA_016904865.1 Pissodes strobi
TGATATGGGAAAAGAATTCTTCAACAAATATTTTCAAAAATTAATGGCTGATTTTAACATAAATCATTATAACTCTTATTCTAATTTAAAAGAGTGAAGAGAACAATAAAAAATTTAATGTGGACAAATTTTAGCTTGCGTGGAAAGTACAAATGGATTGATATTTTAGATGAAATAGTTCTGAAATATAATAACACAAAACATTCAACAATCAATAAAAGCTAAATGAAGTTACCAAATATAATGAAAAACATTTTAAGATTATCTCTTGCTCGCGCAAAAACAATCGATCCAAAGGTTCCAAAATTTAGTATGGGTGATTATGTGCGGATAATCAAGCAGCGAGAAGCATTTTCCAAGAGTTACACACAGAACTGTTCAAATGAAATATTTCGCGTAAAAAAAGTTAAAGTTGCAAATTTTTTTTTTATGGCAGTGGCTCACACACTAAAGGGAGATCCTATGGCGAAGATGTTGATTGACACGGTTCTTGAATTTTTGTAGGTTGTAATTAGTGGGAAACAGATGTCCTGGAAGTGAGTTCCACAGTGATGCAGTGCGCCAGACAAAGGTGTAACAGGCTACGATTTCATATTATACAAAAACCTGGTTTCTTGACGAAATGGCGAAGGATCAAAATAAAAATTTACGAGGTCGACTAGAGTCGACTAAAATTGATCTATTTCTGGAGGAAAATAATCAAACATCATATTATTTATTAAAATAGACTACAAAAATTAGATAGGACTAGTATTGGAAAAGCATGGAACCCAATCCATTAAACTAGGTATTCTAAAGCAAATATTTCATATTTATGTCTTTATAATATATCAAACGTTGTATATTGGTATTTTCCCCTGGGTTTTGTCCTATTATGCTGTCTTTCTAAATGGAGAAAGAAACCCTCTTGGAGGGTTGTGTCTAAAATAAAACAACAGTGATAGATTGTTTACAGATTAGCCGAGTAATTGGAGTTTGGACATGCCGAGTTATATTTTAAGGTTATTTAGGGATATCTAAAGTATATCCATCCAATAAACAAAGTGTTCCAAAACAATGATCAGAGCGTGATCACCTCGTGCATATGCATTTATTGGTCGAAATAAACGGGCCTGCTGTTCTTAACCAATAGCGTCAGCCGAATTATATCGATTGACTGACTAACAATTCGCATTTTCAGGTGCTTATCTGCAGGTCCGGATTCTCAGACACGTTTATAGTTACATAGTTTAAACCACATTAAACATTAATTTTTGTTTGTCTCGGTTGTTCGTAAGTGCGTGTAGTAGTTTTTTGTTGTATATTGAGGGAATTTTTAAATTTTGAAAATACAAAGTGGTAAAAATGTCGAGTACAGATACTGCTGAAGAAAATGCAAACATGTGTTTTTACACTCCACCAAAAAAAAGACCAAAAAAACTTCATTTGAATATTAATGAAAAAACTGTAATTTTGAATGTGTACAAAAACCAAATTAAAGCACATCCTTTATTGCCAATTGATGAAATTGTAAGGACGGTAGCAACAATTTCTGGAGTATCACCTTCAAGTGTTTACGCAATTATGAGGGAATACAAACAAAATCATTCCGTTTCGGCTCCAAAACCATACCCATCCAGAAAGAAGATTGTTGACATGGTGGACGATTTTGATTTAAACGCGATCAGAAGAAAAGTACATCAATTCTTTTTTCGAAATGAAATGCCGACCATAAGTGCAATTATGAGAGAGGTAAATGATGACCCAGATTTACCAAATTTTAAAAGATCTACATTTCACAAGCTATTGAAAAAAATTAGCTTTAAATTTAAAAAAAAGGGGAAGAAACAGTTTATTGCTTGAAAAACCGGAAATCGTTTTGTGGAGAAGAGATTATTTAAGAAAAATAAGAACGTATAGAAGAGAAAACCGAAGAATCTATTATTTAGATGAAACATGGGTAAATGCAGGTCACACTAAGTCCAAAATTTGGGTAGATGAGTCGATAACCTCCTCAAGGCAGGCATTTTTAAACGGCTTATCAACTGGATTGAAAAACCCTTCAGGTAAGGATGTTAATATAATACTTTTTACTTCAACCGAAATTCGGATTTTTCTATCCCTTCTCTGTTTAGTTTTCATAGATTTTATTAAATTTCATTCGCCAAATCGTAATATTGAAAAAACTTCGGTTTTATCAAGTGATTTGCTATGTCTTACTGAATAAAGTTGAGTCTATTTAGATTCCATTTATGCATTTTTTTCTCAATTTATCTTTTGTGTATCTGTCTACAATAAATAATATTTTTAGGAAAAGGAAAACGGTTAATAATCTGTCACATAGGAAGTGAAACCGGTTTTGTTCCTGAGGCCTTGTGGGCATTCGAGTCAAAAAAAACGGGCGACTATCATGAGGAAATGGACGGAAAATCTTTTGAAAATTGGTTTACCAAGGTATTACCCACGCTAGAAGAACACTGTGTCATCGTTTTAGACAACGCCCCGTACCATTCCAGGAAAGCTGAAAAAATTCCTACTACAGCCACTAGAAAAGCAGAAATTCAAGACTGGCTGCGTTCTAAGACCATACCATTTGAAGACAACATGGTTAAAGCAGAATTACTAAGTATAGTGAATGAACATAAAACAAAGTATAACAAAAACATCGTCGACGAAATAGCTAAAGCACATAACAGAACAGTATTACGGCTTCCTCCTTATCATTGTGAGCTCAACCCGATTGAACTGATTTGGGCGGAGATAAAAAACTATGTTGCAAATAAAAATACAAGTTTTAAATTTAGTGATGTAAAAAATATTTTCCACGAGGCCGTTATATCAATTACACCAGAAAAATGGAACAATTGCGTAGAGCATGTAAGAGATAAAGTAGAAGTAAAAATGTTGCAACTTGACCACCTTATAGATGAACAAATCGATAGAAATCAAATAATAATTAATCTTAATGATGATTCTTCTAGCCTTAGCTCTTCAGATTTCGACTAACATTTATTCGTATTATGTATTATTACTTTTGTTCGTTTTGCCATTTTTATATAACATAAAATGTGATCTTTTTTTTTAGTTTTTGAATGTTATTGTTTAAATATATGTATACATATCCCTAATTTTATACTTTTCTTCCTCATTAATTTTCATTAATATTCACCTTATTTTTTTATAAATAAGCAGGCTTTATGCACCAATTCCCTAATTTATACTTTTTCAATAATTTAAATATGTTCCACGTAATTCTTAATGCGGCCCTGTACAAGCATCTCCATTTTCATAAATCACGTGCTCTATGCATGCTATTGTTTTGACGCTCTCCGTTGTTTGGATGGATACACTTTAGCACTGTAGTTATAACTTACTTTTTGTACACTTGATGGTCATTCTGTGGTAATTTTCTCGTTGATTTATATTTGATAATATATTGTTTTGCTTAGGTGATTACGGAATATTTTCATTTTGGGAATGAAACATTGACGTTTGTTAGAAGTATGTCATGTCACTCCGGTTTTAAACCATAGACTACACGACCGGTGGAAATCGCATCGGATCCCTCCGTCGATATCGACTCGGGAACCACTCTAATTCGCGTTGCATTTATTGTAGGATTTAGCTATCATACGCTTGAATATGCTGATTATATTGGATGGTATCAATGTTTAGCCCTCTACGCTTGCATATTGACGCAGTATTACACGGACTCTCCATTATTAAAGTTCGATAATATTTCAGCTCGGAGTAGATTCTACCCACGCAAGGGAAATTGTTCTATGTTTCATATAGTCCATGGGGGTAATTTTGGCGGTATAAGTGACAGCTTTCTGGACAAGCGCGTGGCCTTCACGGTCGACACGGTTGTCAAGTTAATGCCTTATTTGGCATAATGCTATTAGTGGCGCGTGTCGATTGTAATTTTAGACTGCCGCATAACGCGTGGGTTATATATTCCCACCAAGCATATAAGAGTAGATTCTAACTGATTTAAATCATTTCGATAATGAGTCGCTTCTGCGCTTGTTTTGGCGAATCCGGCAGTATGACATCATAACTTTCTAGTACTTTGTCACAAATAGGGACGCTTCTGGCAACATAGTATGTTGGGCCGGCGCGATGTTAATTCTGCTAGCTCGTCATTTTCGGAGCAAGCCAATTTAGTCTTTATGTGATCTTGAAGGAACCAGTAGGTTTCAGTGCCGAGCTCTCGAAATTGGGAATTTTCGTCGAGATACTGAAATTTAGTGTGAAATATACAGTGACCTAGTTAGGGGATTATTCAACGAAGCCCTTGAGCAGGATTGTGGTCGTCGATGGTTTCTCGTCTGATGGATGATTGTAGATGAAGGAAGATTTGTAGTTTCGACCACCTGCACCCACGTTTGGAGATTTGATTTTCGAGAGCTGCCACACACTTGAACCCCGTTTAACATCTAAAGGGGTTTTTCTATTCTTGGATTTCTGGTTTTGGATTTCTATTTTTGGATTTTTATTTTGGGATCATTGGTTATGGGCCTTCCATTGTCCTCTTACGATCCGGTTTCCTACCTGAGTTTCCAGACTGCATACTGAGACTCCTCCGACAACACGTGGTTTCGGAATAACCATCAATTGACTGCGTGTCTCGCTGTCTGATTCAAGTCTCAACGCATACGTAGTGTGTCTTCTCGACCTTGACGCTCCAGTGATTCGACGAACACCTGGATCCTGGTTGAACTCACTGTTGGCTTGATAACGTATCAGATAAGTCTTAATTTAGGATATTATATAGTGTATTTTGGGACTTTTATTTTATTTAATTTTATTATTGTGTTTTATTTGATTGGTGATTTAGGGCGAATTAAATTAAATTTTCGGATGAGTTTGCTTAATGAAAGTATTAATGGTTTGACTTGATTTAAAAGATTTGGGAGTAATGAATTATTCTCAATAGTTAGCATATGTATACTGGATTATCCAGCTAATCCGGATAGTTTTGGCGTGTTATTAATTCATTTCAGCGTAGTCTTGATCGCGTGTTTTACTTCTTTTCAGCGTCGTATAATATAAATATTTTTGAAACTAGCACGTTAACTTCTCGCTTATTGATTCGAGTTATTTAGAGTGTAGAAGTAGAAGAAGTTATCATATTTTTGTATCGCATAGGTTGATAGCACCAATCAAGGGCATGTAAACGACACGTGATCACGTCTTCATATTCATAGGGCGCCGTAGATATAACATGAAGTATTAATTAACTTTAAACCGTTACTTTTAATATTCCATCTTTAGCATACATATATATGTTAATTGTCATAGCTACATATACAAGAAATTCTTCTTGTAGCAATTATTTTTCTTATTTAATTCAAAAGTATAGTCACCAATACGGAATATACACTTGTTATTTTTGTTTAATTGGGGTGATATTTCTTTTTGTTTCCCCTTCCAAGTTTTCCAATAGGTTACAGCGGGGAGGAGAGCAATTCGTGGTTATTGGTCGAATCTCACTGAAGATCCAGCATCAGGGCATGGCGACAAGTTAACCGCGTGGCGCTCAGGCATTATAACTCACCACGACCCTTCTCCACTGTCTAAAAGCTGGGGGCCGCCATTGTTCCTGCACTAAAGGCTGTACCACCGATTGTGAACTTGGAGATTTTTATGAAGTTGGAGATTATTGTAAACTTGTATATTTATGTAAATTAGGTATGTATTTGTTTGGGAACTGAGCGTTACAAAGGAGTTCTGGTAAAGCGATGTTCTAGGTGTTTCTAGTTGTACGACGAACTGGTGCGCTCCTGCCTTCTGTCGGGACTGCCTGACAGGAGTTGCCAGGGGCGGGATTATGCGGGCCCAATCCTGGGAACATTTGCCGTGAAAATATCTGTAAAACAGAGACATCTCGGCCACATGTCTGCGATGTTCCAGACTATCCAGATTCCGGGTCAACTCCGGATCGCCGACGAGACGGACAGCCCTCTTCTGAATGGAATCCAGCAGCTTTAGGGTATGCTTTGGTGCGGCACCCCAGATATGTGATCAGTATTCTAAGCACGGTCTTATTTGCGCTTTGTACAGCAAGAGCAACTGCTGCGGTGTATAGAGTTTTGTGTTGCGAAATAGCGCACCAAGCTTCTGGGAGGCTGATTTTGCGATGTTAGCAACATGGTCATGCCATGACATATTGCTGTTGACCGAGACACCCAGCAGCCCGATTGACGAGGATGAAGGAATGGTCGATCCTGCCATAATGATGTCAGGGCCCGCTGTATTGGCCCTCTTAATAAACGTTGCTGCTTGGGTCTTTGCTGCATTGAACTGGACCAAATTTCGGTCGCCCCAAGTTTGAACTTTCTCCAGGTCTTGATTAATTGCTGTAATCTGCTCCTGTCTGCGGTGATGAGTCTCAGTCGCTGGTAAGGGTTTTTCTGATCTAAAGTGGGAGATAAGGATACTGTCATCTGCAAAACTGTAAACAGGATTATTCGTTTCGATCAACAGGTCATTAATATAGATGAGGAACAGAGTTGGTGAAAGTATTGCGCCCTGAGGCACGCCCGCGTTGATGGTGAATGTGTCCGAGATGTGTCCATCGACTGCAATGTGTAGGGATCGGTTCTTAAGGAAACTGGCCAGCCAGCTGCAGAGAGAGGCGGGCAGTCCCAAGGACGGCAGTTTGTTGAGCAGTCCTTCATGCCAAACTCTGTCGAATGCCTTTGAAATATCCAACGCAATCGCTCGAGACTCCGTAGTTTTCAATTGCCCTACTCCATATATGAGTGACATAGGCCAATATATCTCCTGTCGATCTCTCTTTGCGAAAGCCGTATTGATTATCGCTGATTATTCTGTTGCTCTCGAGGTACTTGAGTAGTTGCTGGTTGACTACACGTTCCATGACTTTGGGGATTATTGGAAGCAAGGCAATTGGGCGATAGTTTGAGGGCGTGGTTTTCTTGCCTTTTTTTGGAACAGGTTGCAGTCGAGCGACTTTCAAAGAGGGTAAGTAAATCCCTTTTCTGTAAGAAAGAGAAAAAAGCCTGGAAAAAACGGGTGTTAGTTCGTTGGCGCAGTTCTTTAGCACGATGGCAGGTATTCCGTCCGGTCCTGATGCCTTTTGCGTATCTAGTTCTTTAAGGAGTTTGCGAATATCACGATGAGGAAACTTGACTTCTGCCATGGTGGGGTTGATGTTTGGTATAGTGGGGAGAGTCTTGCCTTGGGGCACGTCTAAGGTAGAGTGCGATGAAATCCTACAATATATTTGCTTCAAGATGAAAAAAAAAACAAGAAAATGCAGAAGGGTCTTATGGAGAAGAGTTGCAGAAAGTTAAACATCCAGATGTCTATTTGGTAGAAAAGTATTAAGAAAAAAGGGAAATAAAGTATATGTTAAATGGCTTGGATTGGATAAATCACACAATTCGTGGATTCTTAAAAGAAATGTATTTAATGGTTGTACCTTAAACGTATTTTAATTAAAACTT
This sequence comes from Pissodes strobi, assembly GCA_016904865.1. Classification (NCBI taxonomy): domain Eukaryota; kingdom Metazoa; phylum Arthropoda; class Insecta; order Coleoptera; family Curculionidae; genus Pissodes; species Pissodes strobi. The sequence continues at coordinate 7,455 of JAEQML010071471.1, forward strand.
TTATATTTTTTTATAAAATAAAACAAATATTAGTATTGAAATATTTTATTAAAACTCAATTTAAATTTAAACATTAAACCTTTTATTAAAAATCTTGTTCCTATGTTCTTTACTCAGAAATATGTCCAAAACATTTTGACACTGCACAATTCTTCTATCAAATCGAAGTCTGTCTGCATAAAATTTCTGATATTCAGATTTTCGTGCTTGCCTGTAGGCAAAGGGCCACACCACCATCCAATATAGTTTATTTTTATCTTAACAAACATTGACTGATTTCTTCATAATATTTCTTCGTTGAACGATTATTTTTTAATTTTTCTTTCAATTGTTCCGGCTACAACGAAAGCATTTCTAGCATCACACATACATTTTCACTATTGATATTCTGATTTGGGTTTAGCACTTCATATATGTCGGATAGAATATTTCTTGATTGTGTGCAAAAGCTAGTTTGAGACAATTTCAAATACTTCTCAAATTCTTGTTTCTTAATTATTTGAATTCTATAATCCACAATCTCATTGAGTGACCATAAGGTGTCAACAGAACTGCATGAAAGATACACATAATTTCCATCCAATTTTTGAATTTTTAAGATGAGGCAATCATTGAATTTATGAAAGCTGAAAGTAATGTTGCCACACATCAACGATTGTGTATCTGAACTAGAAGAATAATAATATTAATAAATTGTAACAATGATTCTAGTACAATTAGGCAAGTGAAATAGTATCAACGTTAGTTTGGACAACGGCGGCGTCACTCCATTCTACAGATGCCGCAAGAATTTGTTTCTTGTCGAAAACATTAGGCAGGTATCAGGTTAGAAATTTACTGCATTTAACAGTTATAATAGATGGCGCAGTGATGTCGAAATTCGATTAAATATTCGAGGACATTATTTGGCAAGGAAAACATATCAAATGTGCTTTATATGAACCAAATTTAAGCTAATTTTAAATATACAAAATTTAAAATGTTACATATTAACATGCAATTATAAAATACAGTGAAATACTATTTTTCAAACAAATAATGGTTTTAAGCAACTCGAATGCGTTTTCCATTTGTTTCAAATATCATTCGATTTTAATTGTAAAACTTTACGCCAAATTAAGTACTTTTGGTCTATAAATCCAGTTTTGCGGTTTGGCTTTAGAAACATCGTTAACGGCCGGAATTCGGATGCTATGAATTGTAGGAAATCTAAATAATGAGCAAAATTTGCGATTTTTAACGTAATTTCTTGTTCATGTGCAAATCCCCTAATTAGAATTTAATTGTGTACTAATTAATTTAACTAAAAACAATGAATATATATTGAGCAAAACCAACATATTGTTTGGAAAGGATGTCATGGAAAATGTGACGATGGAGCATATCAGAACTTTCAAAGAGGACCACGCTAGTGGTTGCGGTGAAAATTTCTAACTAACCTTTAACCCGCAGATTTTTTCCTCAAACATAAAATAGTGCATCACTGGATTAGCTTATTTTCAAAAGGGTCATGAATGGGTACATAGATACTGGTTTTATGACAAATAGGTATTTCCAATCTTGCAAAAAAATACTAGCAAGGGGGTGTCTTATAGTGTCATATATTATTATCTGGGCTTAAATAAGATAATATTAATTGCTATAAAAGGTCAGTTGCCTTAATTTTTGCGTAATAGAACAAGAAATTGTCTAATGTAATAATAATGTAGAGTATTCAGGTTAAAAGTAAACATTAGAAAAGTAGACGCAAGGAGTTTGATCGGGGACATTGAACGTTATTTGGAAGAGTCAGCAAGAAAGTGCAAGTTCGCTAGTAATTAACCCGGATTGACATATTGGGCAAAATTAATAATGGCTGCAGTAAGTGGGAGGGGCAATAGTTGCGAAAATTGATGAATGTACAGGTTATCGGTGTTTTTGGGAAACAGGAGGAACGAATGACGTCTAAGTATGAATGGTTAGTTAGAAAATGAAACATACTTGAGAGTATGGTAAAAAGAAAAAAGAGATAATTTTAAGGAATGTGAAAATAACAGTAAGCAATAAAAAAAGGCGTGAATGAATGATAGGAAGGAAAAGTGGAACGGGGAAAGGAGAAGGCAGCTAGAGAGGAGCGAGTCGAGAGGAAGGCACTCGAGTGTTGACAGTCGTTACGGATAGTCGAGAGTTGGCGAAAGTCCAAGTCGAAAGTTGGCGAAAGTCCAAGTCGAGAGTTGACGAAAGTCCAAGTCGGGAGTCCGATGAAAAATTAGTTGGCGAAAGTCTAACCCGCGGTTCTAAGTGAGAGTGTAACCAGAGGGTCGATAATAAGTGGAAGCCCAAGTCGATCGAGATCTAGTGGAAATCCGAAGCAGCCAAAGGCGTTCAGTAGGAGTCTCCGTTTCGAGCCGCAACCAGTTGAGGATTGGGGACTTGACGCGAGGACCATCCTAGGGTTGCTTTTAGGGGGAGAGAGAGATGTAAGTTAACATTATTGTATTATAAATTGTGTATCTATTAAGTTAACACCCCTAACGCATTAAAATACCTTCGCAGCCGAGCGAGTAATTTATTAGTATTTAGGTAGTAGTTCAATAAATTAGTGTTTTGGGAATAACGGCGTTTTAATCGAAGGAAGTTAGACCTACCCCCTTAAGGTAAGATCCTCTTTATAGTTAACACCCCAGCAGCCTTAGCGGGACATAGTGGCGCAAGTTTAAGTGAATATAAAAGTTGAATGCGCCATATTTGAGACGGAAAAAAGCCTCTAAAGTTTGGGTTTTGATGTTAAATTGGTCTAGAACTACTAACACCAGCACTGCTTCTATGGCTTTCCAATTTTTTAAGGGATCGCAGCATCCATGGACAAACAATTCTATTTACAGTGTAGTATAACCTACCCGAGTCTGTTCAACATAGTTGAATGAGATAAGTAAAGTTGTGCTTTGTCTTTATTTTTCCAATGACCGTCAAAATAGATTAAAACGATAACCAACCCTACGTTGTGTTATTATTATATCTTGCACAATTTTACTTATTCATAATGCGCTCGATAGTAACAAAATTAGGGAAATTTGAGGGAAAGGTGCGTCATGTCATGTAAATTAAACCACAGATTCCTAATACGCCTAATTTAATAGAGAAAACGTGCCAAATTATTAGAGAAAAACGTGCCGGACTCAGCCTGGAATTCACGAGGGGAAAGAGTACAACAGAGAAACCCTCGATCTAAATTCCTAAACCGAATTATGCTGTATACCATTTATTCGTATAATAATTAATCAAATTACTGTCGTCTGCGCCACAATTCGTAGTTCTACACTCGTAATAGCACATTTAAAACTGAAGAGATAGCTCTGCGGTCGGGAATCGAACCCGAGTACACTACACTACCGAAGAGGGGTGTTAATTAGCCAGAGGCCGCTGGAGGGTACTGAGGTCCTGGAATACGGAGGCTACTTAGCTAAAGTTGAAATTAGGGCCAATATCTCTAGAATGATCATTTCATTTATAACTAGGATATTCACCCGTCAGGGTAGGATAATGTTAGTCATTTTACAAAAGCTCATACTTGCAATCACAGTCATACTAAAACTAAAATTCCAGCAGGAAAAGACAGCAAACAATACATTTTTTTTTATTTAAAGCAGTGTTATTCACAGAATAAAACGATTACATTAAACATATACACAGGTTATGCCATCAAATATGAATTATACATGAGAATAAAAGAAATACTTGTACAAATTATGTTAATAACAATATTATAAATTTTATTGACCTGTTACAACACAGAAGCAAAACAATTCACCAAAATAAACTGTACACTTCGCTGGCTTTTTATTATCTATCCCCGTTCTCGAAAGATCTGCTCTTCGATATCCCCCAAGAAACCTCGCAAAACCCGACTTCAATTTGTGACTTGTTTTTCTCTTTTTCTTTCTCTACATATATGGGGTGTCCCAAAACCGAACGTATCAGGTCTAATGAAATAATATTTTAAATAGGCGGGTTACCTCAGCAGCTTTGCAAATGACAGCACTCTTATATCCTCATTCATGTCGCGGACTCGGACTCCAATGACCGCTGCTCGTTCCCAACGCGATCGAAAAAATCAGATTGCTGCCATCAATGAGGATATGAACGCCATCGTAGAATGCGGTGAGTAAACAATGTCCAGTTTAACACGGGAAAGACTCAAGCAGTTGTCTTCTCAAAAAGAGCAACCACAGGAGGACCTGACTTATCAATGACAAGACAAACACTGACTCTGGCCTCATCCATAAGTCAACGTAGAAAACAATATGTCTTGGAGTAATCACGTCACCAAAATCTCCAAGGTACCAGTACATAAGCTAGGAGCACTCTATAAAGTATTAAAGTTGTATACACCTCATCAGCTCCTACTGCTCTATACGGCTCAGATAAGACCATCTCTGGAATACCGTTGTCATGTGTGGAGCAGGGCACCCAAACAATTGCTCGAGATATTAGATTCCATACAGAGGAGAGCAGTCCGTCTTGTGGATGACCCAGAGTTGACTAAAAACGTTGATAGACTTGAATATCGAAGAAAAGTGACGGACCTAATCGATGCTACTACGGAAGGTGTTCGAACGAGCTGGCACTTACAACTTCACCCAGAGTTGTGCCAAACAGAAACACCCGTCAGACACAAGCTGCTCATCAACATACAATTCAGTTACAAACATCTAGGACGTCGCTGTTGCGGGACACCTTTATTTGGAGGACTACCTCGCTCTAGAATAGACTTGCGAGTAACGTCTTTTCCGAAAACTACAACCGACTGCGCTTCAAGTCCAACGTTCACCATCTTTCTTCTCCGCACATGCTCCGCTCGCGGATTTTCCTTTTGTGTGTGTGCCGAACATAAAAAACATACAGTACTACTTGTACAGTTGTAACGTGAAAATAAGGACGACCCACGGGGAAGTAGTGGTAAAAGGTTGCCAAACATTGCAGATTTTTAAGTGATTACTTTTCAAATCAAAGGGGCAATACACAATGTTTCGACCTTCTTCACGATATTCTTTTTTCTCGTAAGAATTTGTAGCGCTAAAGAAAGATGTTTGTCTTTCCATTAATTTTTTTCTTTTATTGCCACACTTACGGAAATGAAAACCATTAGCTTTCAAAAAACGCCTTAACGTGTATTTGCTATAGGGAAAATCCATGTCCTCTTGCAACTTTTGTAATAATTTTCTTAAAGTTGGTAGGTACAACTTCTATTTATAAATAACATTTTTGAATGGTGTGCCGAATAATGGAAAAATCAGCCTCATCTATTTTGTCACCAATTAAAGGCTTAGACCTACTTTTCCCAGGAGAAGATATAACGTTGTACATGCTTCTTAATATTATACTCTCTGTGTATCCGTTCAATTGTGGTATCGATTGTCGCAACTTTACTACTGCGAGTGGGTGTCAGCACTCTAAACCACTTGACAGGGAGCGTTTTCACAGATGCAGACGAAAATAGGAAGTTAAAGTTGAGTCCCTTCTCGTTCAGAACTTACCTTCGAGAAGGTGACTTGTAACTGTTCGTGGATGATCACCAGATAGTTCTTTTGTTAGATTTACAAAGTGTAGTAAGGTGTATCCTTTGTTAGAATACTGACTATGCGGTTGTGAAACACCGTGTGAAAGGCCGTGTGAATTAAAAGAGCCTTTCCGAGGGACTGATGCCCATTTGTTCTGGGGAATTTCTTCCTTGAGCACATGCGTCTTATACGAAGTTGACCAAGCCTAGAGTTTCTGGAGAAACTGGTCTTCCAGCTCAGAGGTTCACCTAGCTCGTCCATCTACACTGGAGTCCAGTGCAGTAGCTTTTCACATACGGAACGCTGGAGGTATCGGTGAGTCCTGGTAGGATCTATTTAAATTATGAAGTGTTAGCCCTACCTGTATCCATAATTTAGTTCTTGCTCTATCGTGCTAATACCTTAAGTTTTCCTGGTGAGAACTCTTGGAGGCAATTACCGAGAAGTATATTCTGAAATACTACTTCAAGAGATACTGAGGTTCAGTTCTCTAGCCTTATCTAGTGTTAATTTTGTAAAAGGCAGTCCTCTAAAGCCCTGCGAATATTTTATCGCTTTCATTCTCGTTAATACCTAAAAATATACTATATAATTAGGGCGTTTAGGTTATATATGTTGAGTTTATTGTATCTGCTTGTCAAACCCATGACAGAAAACTAATTAAAACTATTTAAACGTTATTATTGAACTTCTCGCCCCGATATCGGTAGACCTCAACTCTCCTTATTTGGTGCGGCTAAATTTTGAAGACATTTTAGAAGTCTTCTATATTCCAGCTGCCAAGGGAATAAGCTGAGCGTAGTTTAGTGGATATTTATTCCCTAATTTTTACATATAAATTGTTACATATTTAAGCAATAGCAACTGGGTAGTTTTAAAATATTCTTTTAAAGGTAACTCTTCTCGTTAAGTAGTATCGAGGTAATTTATTGAGATTTTTATGTTATAGTAATTGGTAATGTTAAGTCATTGATCAGAGACTTGCTAAAGTACCATAACTAGCGCTACAGACTGATTGCAATACTGTTCAAACGGAAAATTTAAAAGCACGTGTAGTGAGTCCTGGCGTTCGTACGAATTTTACGAAATACTATTTCATGCATTGCCGTTCGCTCGCTGAGGGAGCAAAAACCAACCCAACTGAATGTAAAAAATCTGTTGAATAAAATAATTCACTTCTTTGGTTAAGTAAATTGCCTTGTTTTAGGTTAGTTTAGCTTAATTCTTGTTGGTTTTGACAGCATATGATCTGAAATATTTGACGAATACATACATACAAGCGAATAATGTATTCCATTCGTAAAAGCATTTGCATGAATTTTTCCGAATAAAAGCTACCATTTTTACTAATAAAATTTGCTACCCTAGGAGAACGAAACTACAGCAACGTTTAAGAATATATCTGGCAACAATGTGGCTCCTTAAAAATTGCCGTTTTAGCTACAGTGACAAATGCCAGTAACAAGAAGGATATTTTCAATTTTATTTAATATGGCACTGAGTCGCTTGGGGTTACGAAGTTAACACAGAACGAAACAAGAACCGGGCACTCCCTCGTGACGTTGTCCCATACAGGTAGCACGTTGAGGACGGTCGATCTGACCGCATACTTTACAATGAGTATTGCGCCGTTTTGGCATTATAAAGGGGCATTTTAAAAACATTTGAAGGGCTTTTGTTAAAAACAGGTGCCAGTCGTCAACTAAGCCCTTCTTGATTTTATTTTATGAGGGAAAAACGAAATTTTATTATTATTGGGTAAGGCCGTTACCTCGCTGTGTCTACGTCACGGGGGTCTGGCGACACAGCACCCTGTCCTTGTTCCTTTCGGTGTTAACGGTTAGGGCCGTAGCAGAGCATAGACCACTAAGAAATGTATCTCAAATAATATTTTCAGGTGCATATTGCCAATATTTCTAGTGCTTTTGCGAAGTGCTGCTGCAAATGTGTGTCAAATGTCAAACTCAGGAGCCTTTTTATAAGCCCAAATATGGTGCATTTAAAACTTATTTGGCTTAACCTACTTTATAAGAGACCTCTTTACACTTTTTTTTTTACAAAGTCGGAGATACTTATATGTCACTTTATTTTGATTTTACTTAAAATAATTTATCTTTATTTTTATTTTACTAAAACTTTATTTAGCTTCTATTAAACTGTTAACAAAGACAAAATATGATATGTAGATTTGTCTACATCATGTAATGAGCAACTAACCGCATGAAACCGATTTAAAATTCTGTAACGAAACGAATTTTCGTTTCGTTTTAAATATTATAATACGCTGTTACTAGCTTATGCTATTTAAATTCACGCATTAAAAGCATCCCAGAAATTAATAAGTTCTTCGACCGAATGAATTTCTCGCACGACGTTCCCCTATGTCCTACAAAAGCACGCATCCAAAGCCCAGATCTGCGACATCCGCTTAGCAACAGAATCTCGCTTCAAAGAGAACGGATATTACCTGATGCTTTCCATCTCGTGAGCTCGATCTAGGCAAGCGCTTTAACTACAATTCCGGATAATTCTAGAGTCGGGCTGACGCCCTAGGCGTGAAGGGACCGAGCGCATAAAATCGTCTGCATAGCCCAAAATTCACACTCTCTACCAGTGTGCCAGTAAGAAGTTCTACACCAGTCTCTCTCAGGTAAAATTCCAAGTTCTTATTTCAAAATGCAGTTAAACTCTGCTGGTGTAAGGAATAAAGTAAAATCCAAGTTAATAATACTCTGAATAAAAGCATAAATATCTATTCTTTTTGCATTCTCAAGTAAACAGTAACTCAATTAAGTAAAGTAAATATCGAGTTTTAAAGTAATAGAAGTGAAAAGTGATATTAATGTCTTAAATTCACTCGTCTAAGAAACAACGCTTACAACGAAAGCATAAAAGGGTGAACGTTTCTTTCTTAAACTACTAATTCAGGGTGATTAAAAGGCTAAAATATACCACGATCTATTAAATCAGGGGTAGGAACAGTGTTAGATCAACAGTGCGAACTGAAGATATGTGTAAGTTATTATAAGTAAGTATAAACATTATTAATTCAGTGACTTTATATACTATATCATTCACCAGCAAATATATAAATATACAGAGACTTACTTATATTACTTTCAAGAGTAATTTACCG